>JAXRKP010000213.1:305000-315000 GCA_037039925.1 Doris montereyensis | reverse complement strand
TATATTATTATTATTATTATTATTATTATTATTATTATTATTATTATTATTATTATTAGTAGTAGTAGTAGTAGTAGTAGTAGTAGTAGTAGTAGTAGTAGTAGTAGTAGTAGTAGTAGTAGTAGTAGTATCTTTATTATTATTATTTACATTATTATTAACATTAATTAATTTTAGTATTATTATCATTGTTATTATTATATCGTTGTTATTAGTATTATTATTATTATTATTATCATCATTATTATTATTATCATTATTATTACTCAGGTAAACTCCTTAAGAGATCTAGAAAAAAGAAAAAGAAAAACAAGTTAAGAAACCTAGCATAAAACGTACAGATAAACAAAAGTGATAATTGATAATAACAATAAGAAAATAAAAAACATGAAGAATAAATAACCAATAATGATAACAATAATAAAAATATTAATAAAATAACAAGATAAAGTTTGGCTCGCATTGCTAATGCACACAAGAGAAAGGGAAAAAATCCGTTGGAGATGCCGGGGATCGAACCCGGGGCCTCTCACATGCGAAGCGAGCGCTCTACCACTGAGCCACATCCCCACACTGACAACATGGATATTAATCATATATAAAACAATTCTCATGTTTCTGACAGATTATTATTATTTTTTCGTCCTCGATATTTTGCTTTGATGTCAACAGCTATAATAGGCCTATATCTAGATCTATACAGTTTTAATCTGTGTTCATATCGGTAGATCTCGATGGAGATTAATAAGGCGTTTACCGATCATAGATTTATACATCATAATCAGCATACACTCGAATACGCAAATGCAACCCATTGAAGTTCGAAGGTTGAACTTTTCCATTCCAAACTCCAAACATATGACCATTGATCATATGATATGATCAGATCTAATCTAGATCTAGAAATTATACTCTTATTGAAATAGTTGTGATTGTCAGAAATCACTAGACGACCTAAATCTAGACTTATAGCCTACATGATTTCGCTGGACCGTTTGTTGATTGATTTCTTTTCGGGAAATGTATTTCTAAATAGATCTATCTAGATATCTAGATCTAGAAATAATAATAATAATAATAGGAATAATAATACTATTAATAGAATCTAGTAATAATCATAATAATAATCATAATAATAATAATAATAATAATACATTGAATAATAGACCTAGATCTAGATCTAGATGATAATAATTCTCCTGACAGGTAAGGGAAACTCAATTATCAATATAATCGAAGAAGCATTCCATAGTCGGCTATCCTAGATATATTTAAATTTCGCCCATGATTAAGATTCAATGAAATGTAAATATAACACACATGCAACACTCCATTTCGTGTCCTCTCTCCATAACGATACTGCGTTTACTTTAGCGTTGCTCACCATTATAGCTTGTCCATTCTTATGATTTTTTAAAAAAACTTTTTTAACATGGATAAAGTACTGGGTTAATTTACTCTAGCCTATGTTTTAAAAAATCGAAGTGACTATTCGCAATAATGATGAATACCTGAGAGAGAAAAAAATGCTATTCGTCATTAGTATCGGATGTATTTCCAAAAAAGATAGAAGTAAAAAGAAACACATACACATACGAGAGAGAGAGAGAGAGAGAGAGAGAGAGAGAGAGCTCTGTATATCAAAGGACGCAAGTCACATCTAAATCTAATGGTGAATCGTTCCAATCCACTAAATATTCATCTGTAATTTGTCACATCCTGGATGAAAAAGCGAAAATGTCAAATTATAACAAAATGAAATCATTATTAGATCTACCATACACCTAGATGTTTAAATAAATTAATTACTCAATACAAAAATACCAAGTCTATCCCTAATTTAACTGGGATCATGCTCAGGTCCATCCTTAATGACGGATAGCAGCAAAGTCCATCCGTCATGTTTGCGATTAGCGCTGGTCTTAAAAAATATGATGGCTTCCCAAAAATGTCAAGTTTCCAATGACGGTTTTGTTCCTGTCAGCAAAATTAAAGAACCAATAACAAAATACAAGACACCGAGCAGTCTTGGGTTGTGTTTGATAATATTTTATTGTAGGCAAAATGTAAAAAAATCAATTCCAGGTAAGGCTGAAAAAAGTTGTTACAATCTTTACGTAATGTTAGAGAGAATCATAATAGTCAATAAGTATTTAGAATCTACATTTTGCTTTATGTTTATGATAAAAGAAAATGGGCGACTTTAGTTTAGATCACCCAAACTAGCAACAAATCACTGGAGGTACGTAACAAGAGCAAAGTTCATTGAGTTTATTGCTGCGAATCATATCACTTGTTTTATTTTAAAAAATTATATTTTCTTATAAAACAACAAATTCATTGAAAGTTCCATACACGCACAATTAAGATAAAGATAGATTAAAATTCTAGAGAACAGAGACTCATTGTTGGTTCAAGAAATAAGCATTGTTGTGCATCATTCATGAATATGTAAATTGTGGTGTGGAAGTAATATGGACACGTTATGAGAGCAACGTGGAAATGGACACATTATGGAGAAAGGACAGTACATAGAGCGTTACACACATGTATTTCAAAACCATCTTTAGATATCAAGAAATTCAATTCCCATCCAAAGTAAATCTTCTTTGGACACAATAATCTCTGTAGAACTACGAATCAAGGCTAGAAACTCCAGTGGCCATCTTCTCTCTTTGTCACTGTTTTCAATTTTGCTTACTTAAAATTGAGGACTTTTGCACTGCACAAACTCTACGTTACTGCCTAGCAACACATCTTTTGAGATGGGGAGTGGCTATATTGACGCATGTCCGTCAAAAGAGAAATGTTTATTTGGACACGGCTAGGCCTAATTCCAGCATCTGACCTAAGTTCGTACTTTCGCCTTGTCCGAATACGCGCACATCTGATTATTGGGACATGTTTACCGGGAGTCGCATCCACTGAGAATACTGAGATTGCACTCATCGAAATATCAGTCACAGTGAGGCTAACATGAATTCCCCTTTTTCCCTGTCATTCTTTTTTGTAATAGAACGACATATCCATTGAGGACCCAGCATGAGTAAAATGGCCTACAACGAGGTCGTGTTAGTCAATAAATGCAGTGAAACAACTCGATTCACTTTGTTTCATGGATTTCTTTTATAAGAGAGAAACATTCTGCATAGTTGTCATTGCCGCTGTACTGTGTACATGTGTGTGTTTGGGAGGCGAGACTGGTGATTTGCATCAGTATTGTGGACCTCGTCAAAGGCCTGGGGCCAGGCTATTTTTTTCCTCTCTGTTGTTCCTTTTCTTCTCTGCCTTGCTGGTGTTCACACCCTCAAGTGTAACTCGCTGCACCGTATGGCCTATCATATTATTTATCTTTTTGCCTCATTCTGATTTATTAAAATGGCATTTACATTAAATCCCACAAAGTGCAAATGCTTTGCATTTTAAATTTTTAAATAAATTGATGATGTTGAAGTGAGCAAGAAATCAAAGGCAGTGATATATCGTGAATATGGCCAAGCACTCTCTCGACATTTTTAAAGCTAAATATAAAATTTGAGAGGCAGTCGAACAAGACTCACACAAACAGAAGAGACCTCTGAGAGTGTTATGACTGTTTTGTTTTGTTTTTGTTTTGCTTTGTTTTGGGGTGGGGGGGGGGGTGGGGGAAGGGAGTGGGGGTGAGTTTTTGTTTAGGTTCCTTGCCGACTTCACATTTAACGAAAGGTCTCTGCAACGAGATCCTAGTGTCAGTCCCGACGACCTTGTTGAATCTGATTTCCACTGCATCCTCATAAACTGTATCACATAAACGTGTGTGAAACTGTGTAAACGCAAAAGCTCACGATATAAAGCATATGAGATTTGTCCTTTACATGATCAAATACATGCTTCTCTCGTGTCTTTATAAAGGTTGAGCCCGTAGAAAAGCTCAATTTACGCACATGATGTAATCAAAAATTTTCGTTGTTTCTTCCCGTCTTAAAATCTAACCTCGTAAATCAAGGAACGGACTTA
The DNA here is from genome assembly GCA_037039925.1 of Doris montereyensis. NCBI lineage: Eukaryota > Metazoa > Mollusca > Gastropoda > Nudibranchia > Dorididae > Doris > Doris montereyensis. The sequence goes on along the minus strand of JAXRKP010000213.1, from coordinate 311,004 downwards.
GAGTACGAACACTATACCGCAGCCACTATACACCTGCAGCCATTTATAACTTTTCATTGATTAAGTTATATCCAATATTTCTACAATAAAGAGTTGCGGAATTCATTTATGTGTGACTTTCCTTTTGTTTCAATGTCCTTTTCCTGCTCGTTTGCCAGTAACCGATTGTCAAACGGGACACAGTTTGGAGATTTTTATTTTATATAATTAGATGGGTGTGGCTGTTTACAGCAAATCCCAGGTAACATTTTTTTAAATCTTACCAAAACCCCCGAGATCACCTTAGTTGTGGATGTGGGTAAAATCCAATCAAATCAAAATTCTTTTGGCATTCAGAAATGTGTTTATTTAATTTAACTTCCAAGTAAACAATTGATACAAAACAACAACTAAATGTAAGCAATAAAGGACAAATGGCCGCGCCTGCAAACACACTAGGATGCGGTCAGAAAACAAAGGCCGCGGGGGAATGCATTCAGTGGCCAAGGTCAGAAGCAGTGCCAACACCGACCTGCACTGTCGTAAAGTATTGTCGGCCTCATTGTGACACAGCAATGTGTTGTGGTGGCGCTGTTTTCTGCAAGTATTCGCTTATACCAAATGGATATCGCCTTGGCCAGTCAGTAAAGTTGTAGCATCGATACCGTTAATTTTTTTTTGTATTTTATGTTAAGTGGCAGCGTCTAGTGTTCATACTCTACTTCTTTAGATCTTTTCAAAAATTCAACTCTAGCCGTATACGTCCATTTTGTGCATAATGGATTATTGTTTTCTCTTTACTACATTCTAAAACTTAACTAGTTATCACATTGTAATTCAATAAGCGCAAAATAGTGTTTGTAGCCCTGTTCCATGGTTTATTACGTTTTTTGCTGTTGAAAAATTTCATTCTACGGACTTACATGTTTAGACAGTTTCACCGGCAATTTATAGATCTTCCTCGTGATGACCTCCTATTAAATGTATCAAACTAAAATACTAAAATACTAAAATGTTAAAGCAAAACACTCACCTAATGCATATCTTTTTTCTTTCTTTCTCTCTCTCTCTCTCTCTCTCTCTCTCTCTCTCTCTCTCTCTCTCTCTCTCTCTCTCTCTTTCTCTCTCTCTCTCTCTCTCTCTCTCTCTCTCTCTCTCTCTCTCTCTCTCTCTCTCTCTCTCTCTCTCTCTCTCTCTCTCTCTCCTCTCTCTCTCTCTCTCTCTCTCTCTCTCTCTCTCTCTCTCTCTCTCTCTATTTCTCTCCTTCTCTCTATCTCCTTCTCACCTTTTGTTACTTACTTATTTTCATATTTTTTATTTCATTCTAGATCTGAACCTTCCACTCTTCAGAATCAGAATCAGAATTGATAATTCGTGAAAGGCATTTTGCCCGTGAATGCGAATATAGTGTTACACTTCACAGTTCATATTCACACATTTTCACGTCCAAGCACACGTTTAAATTGGTCAACAGATAAGCTGTTGATGACTCTATTTGGCAGGGCATTCCACTCGCAGATGGTTCGAGGGAAAAAGCTGTCTTTGTAAATGTTGGTCTGGGTATGTGGGTTGATGAATTTTTGCTGGTGATGATTTCTTGTTGAACGACTATATTCATTGTTGCGTTGAGAAAAATAATTCGGGATTTTCACGGTTGATGTGTCTGTGTTTATTGCTTTGTAAATATGTGTGAGGCGAGAGTGTTTTCGAGCGGGTTTCCAGAGAAGACCAGTTAAGTTCCTGTAATGCTTGAGTCACGCATCCTTGTTCTCTTGACCAGCATTTTTTTACAACTCGCTGCCCGTCTCTGTACCTTTTCAATTTGGTCAATTTGGTATTGGTGGTGTGGATCCCATGCAGCACTAGCGTATCCTAGCGTCGGCCTAACAAGTGCTGTGTATGCCTGAGATTTAATTTGCATGGGGCATTGACGCAGGTTTCGGTGGATAAACCCAAGGCATCTATTTGCTTTTGATGTGATTTCATTTATATGATCATCCCATTGGAGTTTGTTGTTGAGGCGGACTCCCAGATATGGTATGCTTTGAACGTGTTCCAGATGCTCGTTCATGAGGGTATAATCATATATGACTGGCTTTCGTTTTGGTGTAATGTTCATCACATAGCACTTTGATGGATGGAATTTCATATGCCACTCTTCAGTCCATTTTTCAAGGGTTGACAGATCTCTTTGAAGGTTTTCTGCACTGGCTTTGTTTGTTATTTCTCGAAACAACAGGCTGTCGTCCGCAAACAGTTTAAGATTTGTATCAGGGGACAGATTTTTCCCAAGATCATTTATGAATATTAAAAAACAGAGAGGTCCAAGGACTGTGCCCTGGGGGACTCCAGATAGGACAGGACAAGGTTCGCTGATTTTCCTTCTAGGAGTACTCTTTGTGTCCTACCACGGAGCCAACTTTCAAACCATTTCAGGAGCTGTTGGTTGTTTGTTTCATTATCGGATATATCGTTGGTGTTTCTTATTCCATAATTCTCTAGTTTTTGGAGGAGGCGTTGGTGGGGTACAGTGTCAAAAGCCTTACTAAAATCAAGGATTAGTAGGTCAACCTGTTTTTTGTCATCTATTGATTTAGCTATCGAGTCTAGTGTTGATATAAGTTGTGTTTCACAGGAATGGTGCTTACGAATCCATATTGGTAGTCTACCAGTACGTTGTTTTCTTCCAGGTGGTTCATTATCGTGTGTGCTATGATATGCTCCAGTACTTTGCAAGAAATTGAAGTTAGGGATACTGGGCGGTAGTTCAAGCAATGTCACGTCTCCCTTTTTTATAAACAGCTGTGATGTTTGCTGTTTTCCAATCTTCTGGCACGAATCTGGTATTGATTGATTGTTGGAATATTGTGCAAAGATATGGTGCGATCTCATTTGCTGTTTCTTTGAGGATTTTAGAGGGGATGTCATCTGGTTCTGTTGCCTTATGCGAGTCTAGTTGTTTAAGTTGTTTTATAACCCCTGGTACAGTGATACTAATTTGTTTGATTTCAGAAATTTCGCTACTTTCAATGATTGGTAAGTTTGGGTCCTCCCGGGTGAACACACTTTGATATTGATCGTTAAGAATTTTTGCTTGTTCTTTGGAGTCTGTTGTTTTTGTGCCGTCTGGTCATTGAAGGACGCTTATTCCTGATATGTCTTTACGCTTTGATTTGATGTAAGACCGGAATCTTTTGGTTATGCGAGCATTGTCAGGGTCTGGATTCTCATCGTCAATTTCAAGTAGTTCGTTTATGTATTTGAGGTGTTGTTTCCGTAATTCCTGATGAATTATTGTTCTGATTTTTCGATATTTTTGCCAGTCCTTTGATTTGTTGTGGCATTTTGCAGCATTATATCTCCTCTGCTTTTGTCTTATCAACCGTTTGATCTTTTTAGTTATCCACGGTAAGTGTGCTTTGCCGCTAATTGTTTTCTTGCTCATTCTTCTCACCCCCTCTGCTACTTTTTCTTATCATCACTGTCTTTTTCTTTCTTCCTTTCTCCTTTATGTTTTTTTCTTCTGACATCACGATGTGTGATGCCTGAGGTAGTACTTAGATCTAGATTCTAGATATTTCTCGTTTGTTGTCTGACGAAGGGTTATACCCGAAACGTCACGTGTTTGTTCTGTCTTTATTAATGGAGTTGTCACTTATTGTCATATTTCATCTTTTACTTATTAGCTTCATCCCTTTTCATTTTTTAAAAACATACATGCTATTGGGATGTGTACTCATCATTGATATCACATGTTCGGATCCGTATCCGAGTGAAGACAGCGGTTGGGATGTGATGCCTGAGACTAAACCTTGCTTGGATGGGAGGCAGGCAGAGGGGTTTAGAGGTAGCTGGGTGCTTGGGCGGGAGAAGGATTTCAGGGTAAGGGATGGTATTAGATTGTTAATTTTCTCTTTCTCATAATTCTATAGTCAAAAGGAGTTGCATAGTTGGGTTCAGCCTAGGGGGAAATCACACTGCGGAAACTAGAGGCAACCTCTTAACTTTTTAACCCAAACTTTTTTCTCAGTTAAGTCTCTTGTGTGTTGCCGACAAGGTTCCGTCTAATTTTTTTAAAGTCTGTGCGCGTAAATTGATGGTGTTGTGCAAAATTTGACAAAATAGTCCCTTTTGTGTGTAATTGAAATAGATAACTTTTGTTATTTTGTGCGTGCTGTTGGTTTTCATTGCTGTGCGCAGACATTTCTATACTGTGTGAATCTTTGAATTCAATGCGAAACTCCCAGTGAAAACATTTCAGAACAGGTGAGATGTGATCAGATGACTTAGTTAGCGTTGTTTTTCTGGTCGCCCTTTTTCTAAACGTTTTGCAAAGTAACAATTATGTGTTTCGGACAACCAATGAGGAGAACATTAAAATAGTCTGACCTGTTTAAGACTAAAATAGAAATCACCATTTTTGTTAAATATCTTGATCAAGAATATGTCTGATCTTTTTAATATAACATAAGTGAAAATTACAAGATTTAATAACATTTAAAACATGATCTTTCATAGACAAATCATTATCAAGAATAACACCTAAATTTCTAACAGGTTCAGATGATATGCCAATGTCAGTTACAGTTATATTAATGACAAAATTACGTTCAAAATTTGACGTTGAAATTTTTTTCTTTGAAACAATCTGTTTTATCCTCCGTACGCTTTAACTTATTGGTTGTCATCCAGTCTTTGGCCTCTTCCACTCAGGCTTGAATATTATGTGATGTTTTCATCTTTATTTTTGGACGGAATGGAAAAGTGTAGTTGTGTGTCATGTGCATGCCAAAGTCTAGAAGATTCCCTTACTTTAATCAATACATGCACATGAAGAGTTTACAGAAGAGGGCTGTACTGAGTCTTGGGAATACCAAATTTCAAAGAAGAAAATTGGACAAGGACCGTTGTTTCAGAAAACCAATTTGTTTTTTTATCATTACTTTTGGCTCCCATGTAAAAAGACAAAACCAGTTGACGTTAATTGAAATAGATGGTACCAACGATAGCGTGTAACTTTTTAATAAGAGCCACTATTGTGTGTCACTTATTGTTTATGTACAGTATTTCCATCTCTTTTATCTGTTTTTAGATCAACATCATGGAAAGCCCTACCGCCAGGCTAGAATACGTGGAAAAAGAAATGTTCAAAATCAGTAAGGATCTAGCAACAAACAAGACAGAAATAGTATCATTAAAGGAGCAGCTTTACAAAAGTGAACGAAGAATTGACTCTCTAGAAGAGCAAATCAAAACTACTTCCACGACCCAAGAGGTTCTGGAAAACGCCTGTAGGTTATCTAGGAATCAAGCTGACAAAATGATGGGTGAAATTTCAAGTTTCCAACAAAAGGTTTGTATTATACCTGTAACATTTGCGAGTTTAAAAAAATCATTACTTCTTCTTCTTTCTTTTTTTGCTTTACAATCTATGACATGCAATGGATGTCAGGGTCCCATTGAGATGAAGTTAAGATAAATGCAACATAGGTAACAGAAAAAGATAATAGGTACCAGACTGGATCGAACCGGTGAACTCTACATCAGCGACCATTATTTAACCTTATAATAGAATATACCTGGGCAGTGGCATGCACCTGTACAGAAACTAGGCGGCTCCGCCCTTCATGAGTCTCCTGTTGCCTTGCAGGTGGGTCTTGGTTGACTAAAAGCTAAGGGAGTTAACCCTGATAGAAATTCACAACCTGCTCTCTTGCAGGCCAATCTTGGCTGGTCCAAAACTAAAGGACTCAACTCTAACAGAAAATCAAAATCATGGCCCAGTAGGGGCTTCAAAGTGGCAGCTCTCCCACCTACCTAGGGTTCAGTGGGATAATCAGCTACAGCCCAAACGTGATTCAGGGAGTGTTTTTGCAAACATTGTGCAAAGACTGCCCTTGTGTCAAAGATAGCACAATGATGGGAAGAGTGCCCTTGTGTCAAAGACAACACAATGGTGTGAAGAGTGCCCTTGTGTCAAAGATAACACAATGGTGTGAAGAGTGCCCTTGTGTCAAAGATAACA
>JAXRKP010000213.1:292500-300000 GCA_037039925.1 Doris montereyensis | reverse complement strand
TCTTCTTCTTCTTCTTCCGTCTTCTTCTTCTCCTCCTCTTTCCTCTTCCCCCCTTCCCCCCTCCTCCTTCGTCTTCTTCTTCGTCTTCGTCTTTGTTCTATCCCCCCCCCCCCCGTGGGAACTAGGGACCTCCCCAACAGAGGACAGGATCAGTACAGGTACCCCCCCCCCCGTCTCTCCATCCACACGTGTCGTTGAAGGCGACTAAGGATACAGTTGCTGTTGCGGGTTGCGAATGGCAACAAGACAGGGTGTCGCCTATGCATTACAAGCTCTTTTGTGACGCAGAGACGACATGATTGTCTTGTCTCTTACTTATGTCTTCTATCCATCCACTCCTTTTGCTCTGTCGTCATGTCTATGTCTCCTCTCCTTTCTACTTCTTGGTCTCTCCTTTTCGGACTCGACTTCCCCTTAGTGGGCGCCTCGTTTCCCGTGAGGTGCAAACCGTAAGGCAGGAAAAGGGAATCCTGGAGGTTGAGGTGAAGCACCCTGCTGGGGTAGTCTAACCAACACGCCTCTTTGGCCCTGGCTTCTGCTAAGATGGGCGGGTGGTGTGGCCTACACTCGCTCAATCGGGTGGGACACCATATCAATATGGTGTCTTTGGGTCAATCTTGGTCGGGTGGAGGGGGGAGGCACCTTTACCCCTAAGGGGTGGGGGTGCCCGCTTCCTCTCGACCAAGGGTATATAACCTTAGAGTATGTCCTGGCAGGCGGAGCTTGTCCCCTTGTTTGGCGCAAAGTAGGTGTGAGATGCTGTTAAGGCAGAATCTAAACAAAAGTATTTTTTTATGGACATTCAAACAAAATCTCTCCCCGCCCCAAATCCCCCATAGCAAGCCCCAAACGAGAGAAGCAGGTGCGCCTCCTGCCCACGGCAAAAGAAAGTGAAAATTGATTGCCGAGGTTGAGAGCAATTGGGATACTCCCAAATGTACATCCTTTGGGTTGGCCATGTTTTCTGGTGGTCAAATCGGAGGATGAATCTCGATCTGTAGCATCAATCAGTATCTTCAAGATAGCTCGAGAACTGATATCTAATGGCATAATGAGCAAGCCCAAAAGCTTCAGCAGACTTTGTTTTGGTGACCTTTTGATTGAAGTCGCATGGAAAGATGAGTTGTCAAAGCTGTTCTGCACAGATAATTTTTGTGATATCTCTGTGGAGGTTGAGCCTCACCTTAGCCTCAATAGTTCGAAGGGTGTCGTGCAAATCCCGTGACCTAGATGGATGGCGAGTGAGGCGATTTAACTGTCATCGTTTCGGACACAGAATGACAAAGTGTCGCCGTGAGGCCGTTTTCCCCGCTGTGGTAAGGGTGGACGCTCTGAAGAGCGATGGCTTTTCTAGTACAGAGCACAGCACGGTGGTACTGGTACGTGTTCCCAGGCTAGAGCGGCTCTTCTCCCGAGTCTAGCTGCCTCTGTGTAGGGGAAAACGTCGTGACTTCTCAGTAGCCAAAACCAAAACAGCCTAGTTGCCCAGACAAGCAAAGAAGACCAGCCCAGTGGTCAGTCGTTCTACCCCAGACTCCTTCCTTCCTCCCAGACCCCAGTCCCTTCGTAACAACCCACCCCTCTGGTCCCACCCCGCCACTACTTCTATCTTCCCAACGAATTCCAGCCCCTACCCCTTCCCTTCCAATTCCACCCCTCACACTCCCCCCCCCCCCCCCCCTGTAATCCCAAACCTCCTTCCACTTTTTCTTCTTCAAGGCCAGGTGGGAAGGAGGTACGGAAGACACAAACACCACGGAAGGTTTCACCCCCAAGGACGAAGCCGCCGGTGGCCAAACAGCATGGAGGACTGAAGCCTGGTGCTCAGCCCTCCTTTGCCAAGAAAGACTAGGGTTCAGCCTAAAAGTACACACATAATTATATTTATAATGGATACCATTCTGCATTAGAATGTGAGAGGCGTAAGAGCAAATTACAAAGAGCTTGTTATATTATGTGGTTCAAAAAGACCTCTCGCTCTAGCACTGAAACTAAAATCACCACCCCAAAATCCTGCCTACAAAAACGTATTTGAAGCTTCCCCGTCTGTGCTATTTGAAACATCCAAAACTACCCCACCTTTCGGCATTCAAATTATCCCCCATATATTACAGGGAATCATAAATTACAAGGAGATAAATAATAGTAACTTTCGAATTCCTCCACCATGGACCAAAACCCATATAAATTTAGATTTTTCATTGTCCAAATTTTCAAAGGACAAAACGAGCCCGCTCGTTTTTCAACAAGAATTGTTGTAGATGAGGCATAATTTCCCTGACAGTGTTCATGTTTACACAGATGGCTCGAAAGAGAGTGTAAAGGTAAGTGCTGCTATTTATTATCCGGATCATCCGAATCCTCGAAGAATATGCATATGAAAGACAATACTTCTATTTTCAATGCAAAATTGCACGCCATTCTTTTAGCTTTGAATGATTTTTTTAAATTGTCGATGAGTTATATTAATTTTATTATCTGAACGGATAATCTGTCTGCCCTTCATGGTTTGAGAACTGTACATAATAAAAATCGAGTGTTAATACTTATTAGACATGTTTTTAAAAGACCTTGGAAAACACATCACGTTTGTCTGGGCATGTTGGCAAAAGAGATGGAAATGAAAGTGCCAACAAGTTCTCAAAAGAGGCGGAAATGAAAATGCCAACAAGTTGGCAAATGAGGCCCGCTCAAAGATGTCACTCCTGGTGCCTTACTGGATTATACAGATTTAAACTTTTTAGTAAATAACTCTATTAAGAAAATTTGGCAGGAGGATTGGGGTCAAGAAGTTAATAACAAGCTTCATGAAGTGGTCCCAAGAATGACAGAAAGACCAATTGTAAAAGTAAGAAATAGAAAAAGAAGAGATCGTGTTAAGCCGCCTACATATTGGCCATTTGTGGATCACACAGGCTTTCCTATTGTCCCATGATGACCAGTCTTTCCGTCACTCCTGTGATTGCCTTTTTATTATTAAACGTATTTTAATAGAATGCTCTGATCTGATCGATGTACGAATTAAATGTCATTCCGATTACAAACCCTTTTGGAATAATGGTCTAGAAACAAATTTGCCTTTTTTATGATATTTACAAATATTTACGTAAGCTTTAGATTTTTTAAAAGTGCTTTATATTCTGCCTGACATTAACGTTAAATACATTCTTCTTCTTCTTCTTCTTCTTCTTCTTCTTCTTCTTGTTCCCTCGTCTTCTTCTTCTCTTCTTTCTCTTCTTCTTCTTCTTCTTCTTCTTCTTCTTCTTCTTCTTCTTCTTCTTCTTCTTCTTCTTCTTCTTCTTCTTCTTCTTCTTCTTCTTCTTCTTCTTCTTCTTCTTCTTCTTCTTCTTCTTCTTCTTCTTCTTCTTCCTTCTTCTTCTTCTTCTTCTTCTTCTTCTTCTTCTTCTTCTTCTTCTTCTTCTTCTTCTTCTTCTTCTTCTTCTTCTTCTTCTTCTTCTTCTTCTTCTTCTTCTTCTTCTTCTTCTTCTTCTTCTTCTTCTTCTTCTTCTTCTTCTTCTTCTTCTTCTTCTTCTTCTTCTTCTTCTTCTTCTTCTTCTTCTTCTTCTTCTTCTTCTTCTTCTTCTTCTTCTTCTTCTTCACTCTTCCTCTTTCTCTTCTTCTTCCTTTTCTCTTTTTCTTCTTCTTCTTCTTCTTCTTCTTCTTCTTCTTCTTCTTCTTCTTCTTCTTCTTCTTCTTCTCCTCCTCCTCCTCCTCCTCCTCCTCCTCCTCCTCTTCTTCTTCTTCTTCTTCTTCTTCTTTCTTCTTCTTCTTCTTCTTCTTCTTTTTATTCTTATTATTATTATTATTCTTATTCAACTTATTCTTCTTCTTCTTATTCTTCTGATTATTATTATTATTATTATTATTATTATTATTATTATTATTATTATTATTATTATATTATTATTATTATTATTATTATTATTATTATTATTATTATTATTATTATTATTATTATTATTATTATTATTATTATTATATTATTATATTATTATATCACTATCATTATTATTATTATTGTTATTATTATTATTATTATTATTCTTATTATTAGTAGTCTTAGTAGTAGTCTTAGTAGCCTTCTTCTTCTTAGTAGTAGTAGTAGTAGTCTTCTTCTTCTTCTTCTTCTTCCAGCTTCTTCTTCTTCTTCTTCTTCTGGTAGTAGTATTCTTCTTCTAGTAGTTCTTAGTAGTACTAGTAGTAGCTACTACTACTACTACTAGTACTACTAGTACTATTAGTGGTATAGTACTACTACTACTACTGGTAGTAGTGGTAATTGCTATCTGCTTACTACTACTTGGTACTACTACTACTACTACTACTACTACTACTACTACTGCTACTAATACTACTACTACTACTATTTTTTTTGTCTATCATCATGAAACCTGGCTGATATGCTATTCTCTTTTTTAAATCTTCGGTTTGAATTTTCATCATGAAGTTTTGATATATATTCATTTTTTGTGTTTTCAGTTTGAATTTTGTGTCTGAAGTTTTCAAAACTAGATCTACCCCTAAGCTTTCAGTGCTAGATCTACCCAATGCTAGGTTAGCTTTTCAATCTTTAGCAGTGCTAGATCTACCCTGTTCTTCTCTCTTCTTCTTCTTCTCTCTCTTTCTTCTTCTTCTTCTTTCTTCTTCTTCTTCTTCTTTTTTCTTCTTCTTCTTCTTCTTCTTCTTCTTCTTCTTCTTCTTCTTCTTCTTCTTCTTCTTCTTCTTCTTCTTCTTCTTCTTCTTCTTCTTTTCTTCTTCTTCTTCTTCTTCTTCTTCTTCTTCTTCTTCTTCTTCTTCTTCTTCTTCTTCTTCTTCTTCTTCTTCTTCTTCTTCTTCTTCTTCTTCTTCTTTCTTCTTCTTTTTTCTTCTTCTTTCTTCTACTTCTTCTTCTTCTTCTTCTTTCTTCTTCTTCTTCTTTTCTTTCTTCTTCTTCTTCTTCTTCTTCTTTTTCTTCTTCTTCTTCTTCTTCTTCTTCTTCTTCTTCTTCTCTTCTTCTTCTTCTTCTTCTTCTTCTTCTTCTTCTTCTTCTTCTTCTTCTTCTTCTTCTTCTTCTTCTTCTTCTTCTTCTTCTTCTTCTTCTTCTTCTTCTTCTTCTTCTTCTTCTTCTTCTTCTTCTTCTTCTTCCTCTCTCCTCCTCCTCCTTCTTCTTTCTCCTCTCCTTCCTCCTCCTCCCCTTCCTCCCTCCTCCTCCTCCTCCTCCTCCTTCTTCTTCTTTCTTTCTTTCTTTTTCTTTCTTCTTCTTTCTTTTTCTTTCTTTCTTTCTTCTTCTTCTTCTTCTTTTCTTCTTTCTTTCTTCTTTCTTCTTCTTCTTCTTCTTCTTCTTCTTCTTCTTTCTTTGTTGTCTCTTCTTCTTCTTCTTTTTCTTCTTTCTTTCTACAAAAAAGTTTTATTAAGATTATTATTATTATTATTATTAGTATTAGATCTATTATTATTATTACTTTCAGTGCTAGATCTACCCTGTTAGTTTTCAGTATTAGATCTTATTCGTTATTATTATTATTATTATTATAGATTATTACCCTGTTAGCTTTCAGTGCTAGATCTACCCTGTTAGCTTTCAGTGCTAAATCTTCCCTAGTCTAGCAGTGTGTCCCATTTTAGGGTCGTACTGATTTTGATTCAGGAAATGATGTACATGTATGTGATTTAGATTAGAACTTTACCCTAATTGTCCAGCTTGGACTACTACTACTAAAAAACACAGTTTTCTAATATAACTTACTCTTTACTCTCTCTCCCTATTTTTTTCTTATCATCATCCTGGCCAGATTTACAAAATCTTTCAATTTTGTCTGACAGCTATCTACAAGAGGCTAAATGTGCAGGGGTAATGTAGTGTAGGGTGCTAGATCTATCACAGTTGTAGAGATCTTGAGTTGACTACCAACAGCTTTTCAATCAGGTAAATTTGTCAGGTGTATTGTAGGTTTTCAGTGTAAGCTGTCACTAATCTAGTTAGTTGAGTGCTAAATCTTCCAACTAGCAGTTTTCCATTTACAGGTAAATGATGTACATGGGATTTAGATTAGAACTTAGTGTTGGGTGTAAGCATCACAGTTGTAGAGTTGAGTTGACACCAACAGCTTTTCAAGAGATAAATGTGCAGGGTGTAGTGCAGTGTAGGGTGTAAGCATCACAAATATAGAGTTGAGTTGGCACCAACAGCTTTTCAACAGATAAATGTGTAGGTGTAATGCAGTGTAGGGTGTAAGCATCACAAATGTAGAGTTGAGTTTGCACCAACAGCTTTTCAACAGGTAAATGTGTAGGTGTAGTGTAGGGTGTCAGTCAGCAAAAGTGTAGAGTTGAGTTGGCACCGACAGCTGTTCAAGAGGTGAATGTGTAGGTGTAGTGTAGGGTGTCAGCATTACACTTGTAGAGTTGAGTTGACACCGACAGCTCTTCAAGAGGTGAATGTGTAGGTGTAGTGTAGTGTAGGGTGTCAGCATTCCAAGTGTAGAGTTGAGTTGGCACCGACAGCTTTTAAGAGGTGAATGTGTAGGTGTAGTGTAGTATAGGGTGTCAGCATTTCAAGTGTAGAGTTGAGTTGGCACCGACAGCTGTTTAAGAGGTAAATTATGTGTAGGTGTAGTTACACGTAGGTTGATGACACCATTACAAGTGTAGAGTATAGAGTTGGTACCACCGACAGCTTTTCAAGAGGTAAATGTGTATGTGTAAGTGCAGGGTGCCAGCGTCACAAGTGTAGAGTTGAGTTGGCACCGACAGCTTTGGAACTTAAGAAAGTAGATCCCTCTTAGTAAATAGAAGTAAAACAAATATAGGCCAAGCAATCCATCAATCCTTGAAAACTACATGGCTTATATTATTGCCTCCAAAATAAAATAACAAAACTGTCAAATTGCCTCTCTGTGTTTTTCTCTCTGTGTCTGTCAGTCTGTCTGTCCCTTTCCTTTCCATCTCTCTCTCTGTCTCTCTCTCTCTCTCTCTCTCTTCTCTCTCTCTCTTGCTCTGTCTGTCCGTCTCTCTCTCTTCTCTCTCTCTCTCTCTCTCTCTCTCTCTCTCTCTCTCTCTCTCTCTCTCTCTCTCTCTCTCTCTCTCTCTCTCTCTCTCTCTCTCTCTCTCCCTCCTCCCTCCCTCCCTCCCTCCCTCCCTCCCTCCCTCCCTCCCTCCCTCCCTCTCTCTCTCTCTCTCTCTCTCTCTCTCTCTTTCTCTCTCTCTCTATATATATATATATATATATATATATATATATATATATCCAACTCACTCAGTCACTCACATGCACACACACGCGTTCACACACACACACACACACACACACACACACACACATTTAAACTGAACATTTAAACTGAACAGAATACTTCTATGATTAAGAAAAAGAAAAAAGAAAATACCAGATACACGTAGTAATGAAAAAGCCTAAGAGGTACAGGACACCACAGAGATATTTTCAGGTTGCGTCCCCTTCATCAACATCACGTCTACCTTAGCACTCTCCCCCCCCCCCCCCCCCCTTGTCCCATGCTTGTG
>JAXRKP010000213.1:285000-287500 GCA_037039925.1 Doris montereyensis | reverse complement strand
GGGTTTTTTGAATTTCCCATCTAAATTTGTGTTTTTCTTTCATTACAGAGAAATACCCTTCTTCCAAAGGCTGCACTCACTGAAACTGAAGGTAGAAGCCAGATATTATTATTAAAGATTTAAGATTGATTTATAGTCTTTATTTACACACAGGGAACTCAGTAGCCGAGAGGCAAGGTGTCAGCCTCTCAAGATTGTCTATTCCTCTGTATTTATTATCTTGTAAATCTTCGTTAACAAGATCTTTCATGTAAATCTAATCATGACTGGCACTTATACTCACTGAGAGTTTATTCCATTAGTGCCATCCCCCAGTCCGTCTACCTCCCTGGGTCCAGTGCAGATATTACAACACTTAGGTGTTTGTTCTACATTCAGACAATCTATCTAATATAACATCGAAAAGTACATGTTTCTGAATGTAGGTGGATTAATATTATCAAATCAGAAAACTGTAAAACCTGAAAATTCAATCAGGTTTCGAATCATGTATTCCATCCTTGTTGTATTTGATTTTTAAGATTTGATTGTTTTTCTTTCTTTTTTTCTTCTTTGCACAGGTCTAGATGTGACGAGTGACTTTCAGAACGTAAGTTTTTTTTGTAAGATTGTGTGTTTTTTGGTTTACATGTCAAAATATCACCCGAAAATGTATACCAGATTATATGAGGAGTGGAAGCAAAATGGATATAAAAGTAAGTAAAGTTTGGTCAAGGCCATTACAGCCCATGGAGCCGAACTTATCCCGTATCTATAGCGTGAAGCGGAACAAGTGATAATAGTCATCTTCTGGACAAAAGGCTAGTATGAGGCAGGCATTTGCTCCCAAGCTATCTAAAATATGACGTCGGGTTTTTGAGATATATTGGATAGAATTTTTTTTTAATGAAATTTTGAAAATAATGTATATCGTGTATATATGCAAAATTGGCATTTTCATTTTTTAAAATAATGTTTTCTCAAAACGTTTACACGATAGAAAAAAACAAGACAACATCATTGTATTAATATTGATAAGAGGAACCAGTGTGCCAAATATTCTACGCATAGTTTGGTAAATGACGGAGGAGATAGGGGAAAAATTACATTTCGAAAAAGATGCAAATCAAGAAACCAAAAGAAAAAGAACACAAAACAAGACGCTTCAGACGGGTTTCTCTTGTAGCAGCCTCCTTACTTTTTCGACAGTCAAACTGGCATTGTTACTAATGTAAAGAAGATTGTAAATCTAGGTTAAGATGTGCACTATTGTGAAAACAGAGGTCGTAATGATCATTTGTTTGTTTCATTCCCTCTATTTCTATGCTTGTGCTCGTGTTTACAAACACACCGATCGGCAAGGCTTTCCCTCCCACACTGACGTCACTCAGTGTAGTCCGAATTCACGAGCGTGTTCTAGACTATCAAGCGAAACTAGTCTCGTCAGATTTGGTCATTTAGTTTTCAGCGCCATCTTCTCAGTCAGTGTTAGGATAAATGACGTAAAAATTTTGACTATTTTTACCTACCAGCACCTACAAAATATTTTGTAACAAAAAACCTATAGGCATATAGACATTTTTCTATCATTAACTTTTAGATAAATGATCGTTCTATCTGAATATTTAAAGATAAGAAAATCAACGTTTTGGTCCCAAACTAACCAATCCCGGTAGCCCCCCCAACCCCTTTACAGTCTTTAACAAAGTTCTATATACTTCTCGATGCTTTTGACATAATCTGGCAAATCTTTTGGCTTTTGTTCCATTTCAGCACGTCATGAGTATCATGTTCTCTGTTCCTTTGTGGAATTTTTTCTTCATTTCCCATCTAAATTTGTGTTTTCTTCCATTACAGAGAAATACCTTTCTTCCAAAGGCTGCACTCACTGAAACTGAAGGTAGAAGCCAGATATTATTATTAAAGATTTAAGATTGATTAATAGTCTGTATTTACACACAGGAACTCAGTAGCCGAGAGGCAAGGTGTCAACCTCTCAAGATTGTCTATTCCTCTGTATTTATTATCTTGTAAATCTTCGTTAACAAGATCTTTCATGTAAATCTAATCATGACTGGCACTTATACTCACTGAGAGTTTATTCCATTAGTGCCATCCCCCAGTCCGTCTACCTCCCTGGGTCCAGTGCAGATATTACAACACTTAGGTGTTTGTTCTACATTCAGACAATCTATCTAATATAACATCGAAAAGTACATGTTTCTGAATGTAGGTGGATTAATATTATCAAATCAGAAAACTGTAAAACCTGAAAATTCAATCAGGTTTCGAATCATGTATTCCATCCTTGTTGTATTTGATTTTTAAGATCTGATTGTTTTCTTTCTTTTTTCTTCTTTGCACAGGTCTAGATGTGAGGAGTGACTTTCAGAACGTAAGTTTTTTTTTTGTAAGATTGTGTGTTTTTTAGTTCCGTGTCAAAATATCACCCGAAAATGTATACCAGATTATATGAGGAGTGGAAGCAAAATGGATATAAAAGTAAGTAAAGTTTTGTCAA
>JAXRKP010000213.1:272500-280000 GCA_037039925.1 Doris montereyensis | reverse complement strand
CACTGGACCCAGGTGTAAATGTGTACAAGCGATAGCTTGGGAATAAAAACAGCTGTGTTGAGTACGTCCTGGCCAGGAGGTGTTTATTATCACCTGTTCCACTTTTAGCGGTAGAAACTGAGATAACGCTGTGTCTCTATAAGCTGTTACGTGCCTCGAAGGGAAGTTGTTACTATTTATTGGTAGCGGTGAAAGGCTTTGAGAATTATCATTATTATTATTATTATTATTATTATTATTATTATTATTATTATTATTATTATTATTATTATTATTATTATTATTATTATTATTATTATTATTATTATTATTATTATTATTATTATTATTATTATCATTATGATTATTAGTAGTAATAGTAGTAGTAGTAGTAGTAGTAGTAGTAGTAGTAGTAGTAGTAGTAGTAGTAGTAGTAGTAGTAGTAGATAGTAGTAGTAGTAGGCTGTTAGTAGTAGTAGTTGTAATCAATTTCTGAGCGAAACTTTTGTCTTTTTTTTTTTTTCTCTCCAGGACATGGAACTGGTGAGAAACTGCATGATTCCACTTAATCCTGATGACTACGTTTATTTATCAGCTTTGGAATCTGTGGACAATGTCTGACCTGAAGGGTGAGTTTGATTGTTGTGTCTGTGTCTACCTTGGCTGTTGGCGGTGCCAAACTGTTGACGTTTTGTCTGTCTTGGCTGTTAGCGGTGCCAAACTGATGACGTTGTGTCTGTCTTGGCTGTTAGCGGTGCCAAACTGATGACGCTGTGTCTGTCTTGGCTGTTAGCGGTGCCAAACTGATGACGTTGTGTCTGTCTTGGCTGTTAGCGGTGCCAAACTGATGACGTTGTGTCTGCGTCTACCTTGGCTGTTAGCGGTGCCAAACTGATGACGTTGTGTCTGTCTTGGCTGTTAGCGGTGCCAAACTGATGACGTTGTGTCTGTCTTGGCTGTTAGCGGTGCCAAACTGATGACGTTGTGTCTGCGTCTACCTTGGCTGTTAGCGGTACCAAACTGATGACGTTGTGTCTGTCTCGGCTGTTAGCGGTGCCAAACTGATGACGTTGTGTCTGTCTTGGCTGTTAGCGGTGCCAAACTGATGACATTGTGTCTGTCTTGGCTGTTAGCGGTGCCAAACTGATGACGCTGTGTCTGTCTCGGCTGTTAGCGGTGCCAAACTGATGACGCTGTGTCTGTCTTGGCTGTTAGCGGTGCCAAACTGATGACGTTGTGTCTGTCTTGGCCGTTAGCGGTGCCAAACTGATGATGTTGTATCTGCCTTGGCTGTTAGCGGTGCCAAACTGATGATGTTGTGTCTGCCTTGGCTGTTAGCGATGCCAAACTGATGATGTTGTGTCTGTCTTGGCTGTTAGCGGTGCCAAACTGATGACGCTGTGTCTGTCTCGGCTGTTAGCGGTGCCAAACTGATGACGTTGTGTCTGTCTCGGCTGTTAGCGGTGCCAAACTGATGACGCTGTGTCTGTCTCGGCTGTTAGCGGTGCCAAACTGATGACGTTGTGTCTGTCTTGGCTGTTATCGGTGCCAAACTGATGACGCTGTGTCTGTCTCGCCTGTTAGCGGTGCCAAACTGATGACGTTGTGTCTGTCTTGGCTGTTAGCGGTGCCAAACTGATGACGCTGTGTCTGTCTCGGCTGTTAGCGGTGCCAAACTGATGACGTTGTGTCTGTCTTGGCTGTTAGCGGTGCCAAACTGATGACGCTGTGTCTGTCTCGGCTGTTAGCGGTGCCAAACTGATGACGTTGTGTCTGTCTCGGCTGTTAGAAGTGCCAAACTGATGACGCTGTGTCTGTCTCGGCTGTTAGCGGTGCCAAACTGATGACGTTGTGTCTGTCTTGGCTGTTAGCGGTGCCAAACTGATGACGTTGTGTCTGTCTTGGTTGTTAGCGGTGCCAAACTGATGACGCTGTGTCTGTCTTGGCTGTTAGCGGTGCCAAACTGATGACGCTGTGTCTGTCTCGGCTGTTAGCGGTGCCAAACTGATGACGCTGTGTCTGTCTCGGCTGTTAGCGGTGCCAAACTGATGACGTTGTGTCTGTCTTGGCTGTTAGCGGTGCCAAACTGATGACACTGTGTCTGTCTTGGCTGTTAGCGGTGCCAAACTGATGACGTTGTGTCTGTCTTGGCCGTTAGCGGTGCCAAACTGATGATGTTGTATCTGCCTTGGCTGTTAGCGGTGCCAAGCTGATGATGTTATGTCTGTCTTGGCTGTTAGCGGTGCCAAACTGATGACGTTGTGTCTGTCTTGGCTGTTAGCAGTGCCAAACTGATGATGTTGTATCTGTCTCGGCTGTTAGCGATGCCAAACTGATGATGTTGTGTCTGTCTTGGCTGTTAGTGGTGCCAAACTGATGACGCTGTGTCTGTCTTGGCTGTTAGCGGTGCCAAACTGATGACGTTGTGTCTGTCTCGGCTGTTAGCGGTGCCAAACTGATGACGCTGTGTCTGTCTCGGCTGTTAGTGGTGCCAAACTGATGACGTTGTGTCTGTCTTGGCTGTTAGCGGTGCCAAACTGATGACGTTGTGTCTGTCTTGGCTGTTAGCGGTGCCAAACTGATGACGCTGTGTCTGTCTCGGCTGTTAGCGGTGCCAAACTGATGACGTTGTGTCTGTCTTGGCTGTTAGCGGTGCCAAACTGATGACGCTGTGTCTGTCTTTGCTGTTAGCGGTGCCAAACTGATGACGTTGTGTCTGTCTTGGTTGTTAGCGGTGCCAAACTGATGACGCTGTGTCTGTCTCGGCTGTTAGCGGTGCCAAACTGATGACGTTGTGTCTGTCTTGGCTGTTAGCGGTGCCAAACTGTTGACGTTGTGTCTGTCTTGGTTGTTAGCGGTGCCAAACTGATGACGTTGTATCTGTCTTGGCTGTTAGCGATGCCAAACTGATGATGTTATGTCTGCCTTGGCTGTTAGCAGTGCCAAACTGATGATGTTATGTCTGCCTTGGCTGTTAGCAGTGCCAAACTGATGATGTTATGTCTGCCTTGGCTGTTAGCAGTGCAAGCTGATGATGTTATGTCTGCCTTGCCTGTTAGCAGTGCAAGCTGATAATGTTGTGTCTGCCTTGGCTGTTAGCAGTGCCAAGCTGATGATGTTATGTCTGCCTTGGCTGTTAGCAGTGCAAGCTGATGATGTTATGTCTGCCTTGGCTGTTAGCAGTGCAAACTGATGATGTTATGTCTGCCTTGGCTGTTAGCAGTGCAAGCTGATGATGTTGTGTCTGCCTTGGCTGTTAGCAGTGCCAAGCTGATGATGTTATGTCTGCCTTGGCTGTTAGCAGTGCAAGCTGATAATGTTGTGTCTGCCTTGGCTGTTAGCGGTGCCAAACTGATGATGTTGTGTCTGCCTTGGCTGTTGGCGGTGCCAAACAGATGATGTTGTATCTGGTTTGGCTGTTAGCAGTGCCAAACTAATGATGTTGTGTCTGCCTTGGCTTTTAGCAATGCCAGGCGGATGATGTTGTGTTTGCCTTGGCTGTTAGCGGTGCCAAGCTGATGATGTTGTGTCTGCCTTGGCTGTTAGCGGCGCCAAACTGATGATGTTGTGTCTGCCTTCGCTGTTAGCAGTGCCAAACTGATGATGTTGTGTCTGCGTCTGCCTTGGCTGTTAGCTGTGCCAAGTTGATGATGTTGTGTCTGTCCTGGCTGCTAGCGGTGCCAAGCTGATGAAGTTGTCTCTGCCTTGGCTGTTAGCGGGCCAAACTGATGATATTGTGTCTACGTCTGCCTTGGCTGTTAGCGGTGCCAAACTGCTGATGTTGTGTTTGCCTTGGCTGTTAGCGGTGCCAAACTGCTGATGTTGTATCTGCCTTGGCTGTTGGCGGTGCCAAACAGATGATGTTGTATCTGGCTTGGCTGTTACCAGTGCCAAACTGAAGATGTTGTGTCTGCCTTGGCTGTTAGCGGTGCCAAACTGAATGTGTTGGGTCTGCCTTGGTTATTACCAGTGCCAAACTGCTGATGTTGTGTCTGCTCTGGCTGTTAGCACTGCCAAGCTGATGATTTTGTGTCTGCCTTGACTGTTACCAGTGCCAAACTGCTGATGTTGTGTCTGCCTTGGCTGTTACCAGTGTCAAACTGCTGATGTTGTGTCTGCCTTGGCTGTTACCAGTGCCAAACTGCTGATGTTGTGTCTGCCTTGGCTGTTACCAGTGCCAAACTGCTGATGTTGTGTCTGCCTTGGCTGTTACCAGTGCCAAACTGCTGATGTTGTGTCTGCCTTGGCTGTTAGCGATGCCAAGCGGATGATATTGTGTCTGCCTTGGCTGTTAGTGATGCCAAGCTGATGATGTTATGTCTGCCTTGGCTGTTACCAGTGCCAACCTGATGGTGTTGTGTCTGCCTTAGCTGTTACCAGTTCCAAATTGATGATGTTGTGTCTGCCTTGGCTGTTACCAGTGCCAAACTGATAATGTTCTGTCTGCCTTGGCTGTTACCAGTGCCAAACTGCTGATGTTGTGTCTGCCTTGGCTGTTACCAGTGCCAAACTGCTGATGTTGTGTCTGCCTTGACTGTTAGCGGTGCCAAACTGAATGTGTTGGGTCTGCCTTGGCTGTTACCAGTGCCAAACTGAATGTGTTGGGTCTGCCTTGACTGTTACCAGTGCCAAACTGATGATGTTGTATCTGGCTTGGCTGTTACCAGTGCCAAACTGATGATGTTGTGTCTGGCTTGGCTGCTAGTAGTGCCAAACTGGTAATGTTGTGTCTGCCTTGGCTGTTAGTAGTGCCAAACTGATGATGTTGTGTCTGCCTTGGTTGTTACCAGTGCCAAGTTGATGATGTTATGTCTGCCTTGGCTATTAGCAGTGCCAAACTGATGATGCTGTATCTGCCTTGGCTGTTACCAGTGCCAAACTGATGATGTTGTGTCTGCCTTGGCTGTTAATGGTGCCAAACCGATCATGGTGTGACTGCCTTGTCTGTTAGCGGTGCCAAACTGATCATGGTGTGACTGCATTGTCTAAGTTATCGGTGCCAAACTGTTGTGTCTGCCAGTGTACTGACATGCTGGCCTAAGTCTGACTTAGGTCAAAATGAAATTGATTAAAGTTTTAACATTTTCATCCTATGATATATCATCACAGATGTAAGCATCTAAGTTATCAGTGACGTATTTTCTCTGTTATCATTGACGTATTTTCTAAGTTATCATTGACGTATTTTCTCTGTTATCAGTGACGTATTTCTGATCATTGATTATTTTCTCTGTTATCATTGACATATTTTCTCTGTTATCATTGATGTATTTCTAAGTTATCATTGACATATTTTCTCTGTTATCATTGATGTATTTTCTAAGTTATCATTGACATGTTTTCTCTGTTATCATTGATGTATTTCTAAGTTATCATTGACATATTTTCTCTATTATCATTGATGTATTTCTAAGTTATCATTGACATGTTTTTCTCTGTTATCATTGATGTATTTTCTAAGTTATTATGGCATATTTTCTAAGTTATCATGACGTATTTTCTAAGTTATCGTTGACGTGTTTTCTCTGTTATCATAGACGTATTTTTCTAAGTTATCATGACGTATTTTCCATTGACGTATTTTCTAAGTTAGCAATGACATATTTTCTAAGAACAACGTAGTTCCTATTCCGCAAAAAAAATTCTCGTTTCTCAAAACTCGCCAAAAAATGACAGGCCAAAATTGTAGCACGCTGATGATATGGATTTTGGCTCATTTTTTGCATTGACGTCAGTCAAATTTTTGCAGTTGCAGCAACTTAAAAAACAAAACATTTAAAATCAATTTCATAAATATGTTTATCTTTTTTTTTTAAATTCTTATTTTTGTGGGAAGAGGGACTGGAAAGGGTTTTTTTTTTAAATTTTTTTTTTTTATTAGCTTTGAACCCAACCGATGCGTTGCGATCTAAACACTGCAGTCGCCTTCGGGTCTATAGGCCGAGCCTGACACTATGTACGTTGCTACGCCACTGGTTTTGGTTGTATTGTATAGCGTCCTAGGCGCAGCGTGCACGCGGTGATCACCTTGGTTCATATGCGTAGCGCACTGTTTGGGGCGTCAAGGGACGGTACTGCATTACTTATTTTATTTTGGTTGCGTTCTACATTTGGATTAGGATTTGAGCAATTATCAATAAGAACAAATTGCTGACATGTGCTAAATATTATGCTCAGGAGGTCAGGTGTAGAGGGGGACGTAAGGGGGGGTCAGGTGTAGGGAAAGTAAGGCTCAGGGTCAGGATGTAGGGGAAAGTCTCAGGGGTCAGATGTAGGGGGAAAGTAAGGCTCCAGGGGAAAGTAAGGCTCAGGAGCTCAGATGTCAGGGAGTCAGATGTAGGGGAAAGTAAGGCTCAGGGAGTCAGATTTAGGGGGAAAGTAAGGCTCAGGGGGAGTCAGATGTTAGGGGAAAGTAAGGCTCAGGGGTCAGATGTAGGGGAAAGTAAGGCTCAGGGGATGTAGGGAAAGTAAGGCTCAGGTGTCAGGGAAAGTAAGGCTCAGGGAGTCAGATGTAGGGGAAAGTAAGGCTCAGGGGGTCAGATGTAGGGGGAAAGTAAGGCTCAGGGGGTCAGATGTAGGGGGAAAGTAAGGCTCAGGGGTCAGATGTGGGGAAAGTAAGGCTCAGGGGGTCAGATGTAGGGGAAAGTAAGGCTCAGGGGTCAGATGTAGGGGTGTAAGGCTCAGGGGGTCAGATGTAGGATGTAGGGGAAAGTAAGGCTCAGGGAGTCAGATTTTTAGGGGGAAAGTAAGGCTCAGGGAGTCAGATTTAGGGGGAAAGTAAGGCCAGGGGGTCAGGTGTAGGAAAGTAAGGCTCAGGGAGTCAGATGTAGGGAAAAGTAAGGCTCAGGGGGTCAGATGTAGGGGAAAGTAAGGCTCAGGAGTCTCAGGGAAAGTAAGGCTCAGGGGGGTCAGGTGGGGATAAGGCTCAGGGGGTCAGGTGTAGGGGAAAGTAAGGCTCAGGTGTAGGGGGAAAGTCAGGGGGTCAGGTACCTAGGTGTAGAGGAAAGTAAGGCTCAGGAGTCAGGTGTAGGGGGAAAGTAAGGGCTCAGCAGGTACCAGGTGTAGGGAGAAGTCAGATGTAGGGAAAAGTCATGCTCAGGGGGTCAGGTACCTAGGTGTAGGGAAAAGGCACAGGGGGTCTCAGGCTCAATGGGTCAGGTGTAGGGAAAAAGTCAGACTGAAGGGGTCAGGTGTAGGGACAAGTCAGGTTCAGGAGCTCAGATACCTAGGTGTAGAGAGAAATCAGGCTGAGGGGATCAGGTTTTGGTAAAAGTCAGGCTCAGGGGTCAGTTGTAGGGGAAATTCAGGCTGAGGGGGTCAGGTGTAGGGGAAAATCAGGTTCAGGGGTCAGTTGTAGGGAAAAATCAGGTTCAGGAGTCAGGTGTAGGGAAAAGTCAGACTCAGGGAGTCAGGTGTAGGGAAAAGTCAGACTCAGGAGTCATGTGAGAGAAAGTCAGACTCAGGGAGTCATGTGTAGAGAAAAAGTCAGACTCAGGGAGTCATGTGTAGAGAAAAGTCAGA
>JAXRKP010000213.1:232500-267500 GCA_037039925.1 Doris montereyensis | reverse complement strand
AACTCGTAAAGCTAACGGCAGAGACTCAGAGAAACTGACTTGATAGTCCGGAGACACCATTCTGAGTTTGTAAAACTACCATCGCACTTTGCCAGAAAGGGACATCAATCCGTTGAAGGGTTTTTTTAAACTAATAATCAATGATTTCTGGAGTATTACAGACCGTCATGCAAGTTAAAATTAGTTTGCGTTGTCAAAGTCTGTTTTCAGATTTGATAGGTTAGCAGCTATGCGTATTATTAATGTATGTAAATCCGCTTTTTAACTCTTTGAGTCCATAATCCGAAATTTCATTGTATTAAACACCAGAGGATGTATTTCATAACATCATCATTATTATAAGGGTAACCATTACAATACCCGGGTCTGGGGTTTGACTCCTAGGATAGTTAGGCCCGACGTTATGTTCCTTGGGAAAGACACTTAACATGCAGCGCAGGCTACCCTGTCCTGACATTTTTTGTTTCCTTTTGTGAAGGTTACATTTCTTTGCTGTAGTGCCTTTTTAAAAATCTTTTCCCCACTTGCTTCGAAGTCTACCTTTTGGTCTTTTACAATGGGTTTTAACATTGTATACTGATCTAGCTATTCTTTTATCATTCATTCTGTTTACATGCCCAAACCATCTCAGCTGATTTATTTCTATCTTACCATCTATTTTGGTTTCATCTCTTATTGTTGCGTTTCTGATTTTGTCTCTTTTAGTTTCCCCTACTACTCTTCTTAGATATATAACTGAAATCACTATCGTCTAATTCACATATTGTCTAATTCACCTATTGTCTAATTCACATAATGTCTAATTCACATATTGTCTAATTCACATATTGTCTGTTTTCATTCATGTATAGAAAGGAGGTCAAGGGTACCCTGGCTGCATTCTAGCTGTAAACAAGAACAGCATCATACAGTTACACGCAGTAACGAAAGAGGTGATTAAACGTGTGTTCATTATACAGAGCCGTAAAACTTTTGCTAAAGGAAAGTTCATTTGCACACGTATTTTTAGAATGTATGCCTCTGTTCTTGAGATTGTACGCTTCTTGAGCTATTTGTGTTTGTTTCTGTTGTCCACATTGAGTTTTGTTAGCATTTTCAAATCACACGCATTTTTTGTTCAAATCTTCGTCTTTTTGGGAAGCAATGTCCCACTTTGTCTCGATTCCTTTACACTTAAGAGGGCTGCCACCTAAGAGGCTGCCCACCAAAGAGGCTGCATACTTAAGAGGGCTGTCTACCTAAGAAGGCTGCCTACCTAAGAGGGCTGTCTACCTAAGAGGGCTGCCTACCTAAGAGGGCTGTCTACCTAAGAGGGCTGTCTACCTAAGAGGGCTGCCACCTAAGAGGGCTGCCACATAAGAGGGTTGCCACCTAAGAGGCTGCCTGCTAAAAGGCGGCCACCTAAGAGGGCTGCCACCTAAGAGGGCTGTCTACCTAAGAGGGCTGCCTACCTAAGAGGGCTGTCTACCTAAGAGGGCTGCCACCTAAGAGGGCTGTCACCTAAGAGGGCTGCCACCTAAGAGGCTGCCTACCTAAGAGGCTGCCCACCAAGAGGATGCCTACCTAAGAGGCTGCCTACCTAAGAGGCTGCCCACCAAAGGGATGACTACCTAAGAGGCTGCCTACCTAAGAGGCTGCCTACCTAAGAGGCTGCCTACCTACATGGGCTGCCACCCTAAGAGGCTGCCTACTTAAGCGGCTGCCACCTAAGAGGGTTGCCACCTAAGAGCGCTGCCACTTAAGAGGGTTGCCACCAAGAGCGCTGCCACCTAAGAGGGCTGCCCACCCAAGAGCGCACCTACCTGCCTCCTTAGAGGGTTGCCACCTAAGAGGATTGCCACCTAAGAGGGTTGCCACCTAAGAGCGCTGCCACCTAAGAGGGCTGCCCACCTAAGAGCGCTGCCACCTATTAGGGCTGCCTCCTAAGAGGGTTGCCACCTAAGAGGATTGCCACCTAAGAGGATTGCCACCTAAGAGGGTTGCCACCTAAGAGCGCTGCCACCTAAGAGCGCTGCCACCTAAGAGGCTGCCCACCTAAGAGGGTTGCCACCTAAGAGCGCTGCCACCTAAGAGGCTGCCACCTAAGAGGGCTGCCACCTACCCACCTAAGAGGGCTGCCACCCAAGAGGGCTGCCACCTAAGAGCGCTGCCACCTAAGAGGGCTGCCACCTAAGAGGGCTGCCACCTAAGAGGGCTGCCACCTAAGAGGCTGCCTACCTAAGAGGCTGTCTACCTAAGAGGCTGCCTACCTAAGAGGCTGTCTACCTAAGACGCTGCCACCTAAGAGGCTGCCTACCCAAGAGGCTGCCCACCTAAGAGGCTGCTACCTAAGAGGCTGCCTACCTAAGAGGCTGCCTACCTAAGAGGCCTGCCTACCTAAGAGGCTGTCTACCTAAGAGGCTGCCACCTAAGAGGCTGCCATCTAAGAGGGCTGTCTACCTAAGAGGCTGCCACCCAAGAGGCTGTCTACCTAAGAGGGCTGCCATCCAAGAGGGCTGTCTACCCAAGAGGCTGCCACCCAAGAGGCTGCCTACCCCTAAGAGGCTGCCACCTAAGAGGCTGCCTAAGAGGCTGTCTGCCTAAGAGGCTGCCACCTAAGAGGCTACCTACCCAAGAGGCTACCTACCTAAGAGGCTACCTACCTAAGAGGCTGCCACCCAAGAGGCTGCCTACCTAAGAGGCTACCTACCTAAGAGGCTGTCTACCTAAGAGGCTGCCTACCTAAGAGGCTGCCTGCTAAGAGGCTGTCTACCTAAGAGGCTGCCTACCCAAGAGGCTACCTACCTAAGAGGCTGCCACCTAAGAGGCTGCCTACCTAAGAGGCTGTCTACCTAAGAGGCTGCCTACCTGAGGCTGCCACCTACCTGTCTAACTAAGAGGCTGTCACCTAAGAGGCTGCCTACCTAAGAGGCTGTCCACCTAAGAGGCTGCCACCTAAGAGGCTGCCCACCAAAGAGGCTGCCTACCTAAGAGGCTGCCTACCTAAGAGGGCTGCCACTTGAGGCTGCCTGCCTAAGAGGCTGGATACCTAAGAGGCTGCCTACTTAAGAGGCTGCCCACCTGAGAGGCTGCCCACCAAGAGGCTGCCCACCAAAGAGGCTTCCTACCTAAGAGGATGCCTACCTACGAGGGCTACCACTTAAGAGGCTGCCTACCTAAGAGGCTGCCTACCTAAGAGGCTGCCTACCCACGAGGGCTACGACTTAAGAGGCTGCCTACCTAAGAGGCTGCCTACCTAAGAGGCTGCCTCACCTACGAGGGTTGCCACTTAAGAGGCTGCCTACCCAGGAGGCTGCCTACCCAAGAGGCTGCCTACTTAAGAGGCTGCCCACCAAAAGGCTGCCCACCAAAGAGGCTGCCCAAAGAGGCTGCCTACCTAAGAGGCTGCCTACCTACGAGGGCTACCACTTAAGAGGCTGCCTACCTAAGAGGCTGCCTACCTAAGAGGCTGCCTACCTAAGAGCCTGCCTACCTAAGAGGCTGCCCTCCTAGAGGCTGCCCACCAAAGAGCTGCCTACCTAAGAGGGTTGCCATCTAAGAGGCTGCCTACCTAAGAGGCTGCCTACCTAAGAGGCTGCCTACCTAAAAGGCTTACTACTTAAGAGGCTGCCCATCTAAGAGGCTGCCCACCAAAGAGGCTGCCCACCAAAGAGGCTGCCTACCTAAGAGGCTGCCTACCTACGAGGGCTACCACTTAAGAGGCTGCCTACCTAAGAGGCTGCCCACCAAAGAGGCTGCCTACCTAAGAGGCTGCACACCAAAGAGGCTGCCTTCCTACGAGGCTGCTCACCAAAGAGGCTGCTGCCTACCTAAGAGGCTGCCTACCTAAGAGGCTACCCTACCTAAGAGGCTGCCTACCTAAGAGGCTGCCTACCTAAGAGGCTGCCCACCAAAGAGGCTGCTCTGACCTAAGAGGGTTGCCATCTAAGAGGGCTGCCTACGAAGAGGATGCCTACCTCACCTAAGAGGGCTGCCACCTAAGAGGCTGCCCACCAAAGAGGCTGCCTACCTAAGAGGGCTGCCATCTAAGAGGGCTGCCCACCTAAGAGGCTGCCTACCCAAGAGGCTGCCAACCTAAGAGACCGCTTTTCTCTGTAACATAATTTTTCCTCTTTAATTAGCATGTCTAAAAGACTGCCTTTTCCGTGTAACAAAATTTTCCTCTTTTAATTAGCATGTCTAAGAGACCGTTTTTTCCGTGTAACAGAATTTTTTCCTCATTAATTATGTCTCAGTGGACGATGTTTCTGTGCAAAAGAATTTTTCTTCTTTAATTAGCATATCTAAGAGGCCGCTGTTCCTCTGTAACATAATTTTTCCTCTTTAATTAGCATGTCTAAGGGGACGCTTTTTATGTGTAGCAGAATTTTTCCTCTTTAATTATCATGTCTAAGAGGCCGCTGCTTCTGTGTAACAGAATATTTTCTCTTTAATTAGCATGTCTAAGAGACGGCTTTTTCCCTGTAACAGAATGTTTTCTCTTTAATTAGCATGTCTAAGAGGCCGTTTTGCAAACTTTCAGTCAGGCTAAGACTAAGAGGCCAGTTTTCCTTTCATTACAAGGCATGGTGGAATGAGAATGTCAAAAGTAACATCAAAGAAAAGAAGGATGCCTGGAAGAAATATTTGAAAATAAAGAGACCACAGGATAAGATAGATTACATGAATAAAAGAACTATCACCAAAGAGGAAGTTAGGAAAGCAAAACAGGAACAATGGGAAAAGTTTGGACAAAGACTTCAAGAAAGCTATCAAGGAAATCAAAAGCTGTTCTAGGGGCGATGAAGAGCACGACAAAGACCAAAGCATGCCCAATACGACAAATGAAGAATGCCAAAGGAGAAATAATGAAAGAAGACAGTCAAATCATGGAAACGTGGAGAAAGCATTTTCACCAATTACATAATCCCTCCAGAACGTATGAAACAAGGAGCAAAGATTAATTAGTAAGAGTAGCAAGTAATCCAGAGGAGACAACTGGAGATTTAGATATATCAATGAAAGAAATCCAAACAGCTATAAGAAAAGTGAAATTAGAAAAGCCCAGGAGCAGATCAAGTTTATCCAGAAATGATTAAAGACCAAGGGAGAGAGGCAGACAAACTACTACATGCAATATGCCAACAAACAGGGAAGTCCAAACAGGTGCCAGACGACTTGAAAAAGGAACGGTAGTACCAATACATAAGAAAGGATCAAATATGGAATGCTCAAACTATAGAGGGATATCACTACTTAGCATTCCAGGAAAAGTATATGCCAGGATACTGAAAATGAGACTACAGTAAAGAGTAGAGGATCAGATTGAAGAGCATCAGAGTGGATTTAGACCAGGAAGAAGTGTACAAGACCACATATTTACAATTAGAACAAATAATAGAAAAATTCCTTGAGAGAAACATTGACTTAGAAAAGGCATTTGACACTGTGAGGAGGGACGAACTATGGCATTCTAAAAAGAAGGCATTAAAAAGTTTTTACAATAATCCAGCATGTGCAGTGAGAGTAGCTGGAAACTTATCTGCAGAATTTGAAATAGATATAGGAGTAAGACAGGGTTGTAGCCTTAGTCCTCTTTTGTTTATCACATTTATGGATTCAGTCGCAAAGGCATCCTCAAAAATTAAGAAAATAAATGTAGGTATGTGGAAGCTCAAGCCAGTAAATGTATCAATCCTTTCATTTGCCGATGATTTAGTTCTGTTTGGAAAATCAGAAAGTGACCTTCAGTCGAATATCAACATTATGAACAATGAACTAAATAAAGAGGAATGAGAGTAAATGCAAAAAATCCAAAACAATGCTAGTAACTAGGGAAGCTAAAAACACAAAGTCTTACATTGGGCAGGGAGAATTTAAAACAAGTTCAAAGCTACAATTACCTAGGAGTAATGATTAAATCAGAAAGAAAACTAAGAGAAGAAATCAGCCAGAGAATCAAAAAGGCAAGTGCAATATATAACCATCTAGGAAAGGCATTTGCAGGTAAGCAAGTATTGGAAACAAAAACCAAATTGGCAGTATACAATACAGTTTATGGTCCTTGTCTCCTCTATGGCAGCGAAACCTGGACCTTAGACAGTAGGGAATACAATAGAGTACAGACAGCTGAAATGCAATATCTAAGAAGAGTAGTAGGAAAAACTAACAGAGACAAAATCAGAAACACAACAATAAGACATCAAACCAAAGCAGATGACATAAAAGCTAAGATAGAAACACATCAATATGTAGGCAGCCTAAACAGCATGAATGACAATAGAATAGCTAAATCAGTATACAATGCTAAAGCCGAAGGTAAAAGACCAAAAGGCAGACCTCGGAGAAAGTGGGAAGAAGATATAATAGAGGCATTGAAGCATAGAAATTTAACTTTTTTGGAAGGAAACAGAAAATGCCAGGACAGGGAATCTTGGAGAAAGATCATCTCGGGCATCTGAACCCATACACCGAAAGGTAAATGGGAACTGATAAAGAAAGACAGAAAAGGAAGGTCAAATTAATGGTCTGTTAAACTCAATAAGACGAAAATGTAAATTGGGATTGTGGCAATGCCAGGTTTCTCTCTGGCTGGGACATGTCATTGCAGATGTACCATTGTGTCGTAGGCCAAGAATCTCAACTAGCCTCATGTTGTTTTTTAGTTGGGTTTTGTTGTTTGGTGTGTTGTTTTAGTCAAGCCCATTACATTAACTGTGACAGAGGCGTTGTAGCTGAAGGGTAGTGTTGTGAGTTTGTAGTCACGACGACACTGGTTCAAGACTGCAGCTGAAGGGTAGTTTTGTGAGCTTGTTATCTCGACGACATTGGTTCAAGGCTTGTAGCTGAAGGGTAAAGTTGTGAGCTTGTAATCACGATGACACTGGTTCAGGGCTTGTAGCTGAAGGCTAGTGTTGTGAGCTTGTAGTCACGACGACACTGGTTCAAGGCGTTGTAGCTGAAGGGTAGTGTTGTGAGCTTGTAATCACGATGACACTGGTTCAAACCCCGACGACTGGCACAGGTGGGTTGTTTTTTCTCCCAACATTGTACTCTATGGAAAGAAACTTCACTTTGCTTCGCTCTATTGGCTCAGGTGTGAATGAGTACCCAGCTGTAGGTAGAGAAAGATATTATCAAGATTATTAGTACAAAAAGTCTTAAGGTGCGTGTGTACTGTATGCTCCCCAGGGAGTTGAGAAGTGCTTTGAATGAAATGGCCTGTATGCTCCCCAGGAGTTGAGAAGGACTTTGAATGAAATGGCCTGTATGATCCCAGGGAGTTGAGAAGGACTTTGAATGAAATGGCCTGTATACTTCCCAGGGAGTTGAGAAGGACTTTGAATGAAATGGCCTGTATGCTCCCAGGGAGTTGAGAAGGACTTTGAATGAGATGGCCTGTATACTCCCCCAGGGAGTTGAGAAAGACTTTGAATGAGATGGCCTGTATACTCCCCAGGGAGTTGAGAAGGACTTTGAATGAGATGGCCTGTATACTTCCCAGGGAGTTGAGAAGGACTTTGAATGAGATGGCCTGTATACTCCCCCGAGGGAGTTGAGAAGGACTTTGAATGAAATGGACTGTATGCTCCCAGGGAGTTGAGAAGGACTTTGAATGAAATGGCCTGTATGCTCCCCAGGGAGTTGAGAAGGACTTTGAATGAAATGGCCTGTATGCTCCCATGGAATTGAGAAGAACTTTGAATGAAATGGCCTGTAGGCTCCCAGAGAGTTGAGAAAAGACTTTGAATGAAATGGCCTGGGGGGGGGCACATAATGTATAGTCGTTGAGCCTGCACTTGTGCAGGGATACAGACGATAAATCCATCTTTGTCTTTTAACTGGTGAATTGGCTGCTGGAGTCAAATGACTTTCTTCCTTTTTATCATTTTCAGATTACTACAGAGTGGCCCCTGGAAGCTGTTAAGCTATGCTACAAAGACAAGGCTTTTCTCAAATTGGTAACACAGCCTTCTCAATAATAATAGTTTTCCGTTTTGTCTTCTTTGGGGGTTTTTTGTAGTCATGTCTGTACTCTTTGTAAACACACGTATTGGTTTTTGTAGTCATGTCTGTATTCTTTGTAAACACATGGTTTTTTGGTCATGTCTGTATTCTTTGTAAACACGTTTTTTTTTTAGTCATGTCTGTATTCTTTGTAAACACATGTATTGGTTTTTTTTGTCATGTCAGTATTCTTTGTAAACACACGTATTGTTTTTTTTGGTCATGTCTGTATTCTTTGTAAACACATGTATTGGTTTTTGTGGTCATGTCTGTACTCTTTGTAAACACACGTATTGGTTTTTTTGGTCATGTCTGTATTCTTTGTAAACACACGTATTGGTTTTTTTGGTCATGTCTGTATTCTTTGTAAACACATGTATTGGTTTTTTTGGTCATGTCTGTATTCTTTGTAAACACATGTATTGGTTTTTGGTCATGTCTGTATTCTTTGTAAACACATGTATTGTTTTTTTTGGTCATGTCTGTATTCTTTGTAAACACATGTATTGGTTTTTGTGGTCATGTCTGTACTCTTTGTAAACACACGTATTGGTTTTTTTGGTCATGTCTGTACTCTTTGTAAACATATGTATTGTTTTTGGAGGAAGTAGGGCAGGGGGGGGGGGGGGGTCTGATGTTTGTGTTTGTCCTTCTTTTTATATTCTTTTTGCTTCTTGTTTTCAATTCTTGAAATTTGGCAAAAGGAGACATATATAATGTCCAGATCATGTTTATGTTTAATGTGCATAGTTTTTTTTTAAAACAACACACACATACATCAACATACATATAAATGCTCATACTTTGTCTTGCTGTAGATTGGAAGGTATGTAGATAGATTGAGACACAAATTGACATGTGGATCAATAGATATATAGTACAATAGAAATATCGATGGATAGATAAATTGATATGGAATAGGTAGACAGAGACATAGATTAATTGATATAGAATAGGTAGACAGAGACATAGAAAAATTGATACGGAATAGGTAGACAGAGACATAGATAAATAGATATAGAATAGGTAGACAGAGACATAGATAATTAGATATGGAATATGTAGACAGAGACATAGATAAATATATATGGAATATGTAGACAGAGACATAGATAAATATATATGGAATAAGTAGACAGAGACATAGATAAATAGATATGGAATAGGTAGACAGAGACATAGATAAATAGATATGGAATAGGTAGACAGAGACATAGATAAATATATATGGAATAGGTAGACAGACACAGAGATAAATAGATATGGAATAAGTAGACAGAGACATAGATAAATAGATATAGAATAAGTATACAGAAACAGAGATAAATAGATATGGAATAGGTAGACAGAGACATAGATAAATAGATATGGAATAGGTAGACAGAGACATAGATAAATAGATATGGAATATGTAGACATTAATATAATTACATAGATATGGAATAGGTAGACAGAGACATAGATAAATGGATATAGAATAGGTATACAGAGACAGAGATAAATAGATATGGAATAGGTAGACAGAGACATAGATAAATAGATATGGAATAGGTAGACAGAGACATAGATAAATAGATATGGAATAGGTAGACAGAGACATAGATAAATAGATATGGAATAGGTAGACAGAGACATAGATAAATAGATATGGAATACGTAGACAGAGACATAGATAAATAGATATGGAATATGTAGACAGAGACATAGATAAATAGATATAGAATAGGTAGACAGAGACATAGATAAATAGATATGGAATAGGTAGACAGATACAGAGATAAATAGATATGGAATAGGTAGAGAGAGACAGAGATAAATAGATATGGAATAAGTAGACAGAGACATAGATAAATAGATATAGAATAGGTAGACAGAGACAGAGATAAATAGATATGGAATATGTATACAGAGACAGAGATAAATAGATATAGAATAGGTAGACAGAGACAGAGATAAATAGATATAGAATAGGTAGACAGAGACATAGATAAATAGATATAGAATAGGTAGACAGAGACAGAGATAAATAGATATAGAATAGGTAGACAGAGACAGAGATAAATAGATATGGAATAGGGCTTTTTTGTTACTGTTCTGTTATTTTTTTTAGGGGGTGGGGTTTTGATTTGTTTGGTTTGTTTTTTTTGGGGTTTTTTTTTTTTTTGGTGGAGTGATTTAAAAAAATATTATCTGTTTGTCCGCAAGTTTTATAATTTGAAGTTCTAATGCTATTTACAACTAATGTCTGTGTCTCTGCCTGTGTCTGTGTGGATTGTTTTTACGTCACGACTCTGACAACATTCTGCGTCAAAACTTTTAACGGATTTAGATGAAACTCTGGTTCTAATCTAATCGTACACATTTACATCAAAGCTAACTTTTCCATGTTCACTTTTTTCCACTCTGTCTGAAATCTTAGAATATCCAAGAGAGTGACGCACTGACGCAGTATGTCTTTCGTGTCAGGCCGTCAGGTCACATTTGCCGGCTTATCAATGGATTTAAAGAGTCATGTCTATTTCAAAATTGAGGTGAGACTACACGTGCGTCAGTAGGGACTTTTTTTTCGTTTGCATTGCAAGCCTGTTCATCATGTCCAATATCAACAATGCCTCACCTGAGTTTAAAAAAAGATTTCTATTTTCATTTTTGTGACATTTAAACAGCACTCCATATTGTATTCAAATTGGTCTCTGTATGTGATCAATATATGCAAAGATTAGTAGATAGATCTTTCATTTTGTCAGGCCATCCATCGTAAATGACTTCACTTAATGCTTTCAAGATTGGACATTTGCACGTTTCATTGCACAGCTCTTGATGTTTCATCGGGGTAAAATGAATAAGGTCAAATGTGATTCCACCAACCTTCAAATCTAGACGTATTTCTGATTTTTCTTGGGATTAGCAGTCGTGATAGTGTGTCAGAAATGATCATGTCCTTGCCAGGACGGTATTTCACAGTGTAACCATAACCCTGAATTCAAAGCAGCATTCTCTGTAAGCAAGGTTGCACAGTTCTAATTGCTTTGTTGCAAATCATCTCAAGCGGCTTGTGATCTGTGACAATGGTAAATCTTCTGCCATAGAGATAAGTGTGGAATCTTTCAACTCCATGAACGAGCGATAATATTTCCCTTTCAATACTGATGTAGTTTGATTTGAGTTTTTCATGCCTCCTCGGATGCGTGGGTTTCAATCCCACCGTTGCCACCCTGAAGTGATTGGTTCAAATGCAAGGATGTGACTTGATTGAACATTTATTATAATCTGGGCAATATGTACAATGAAGCCATTGGGGTATGAAGAAGGGAAGTAAAGAATAAGTTGTTACCTTTATAAAAGTTCAATAAATACAGTTCACTACATGAGCACAATATACGTGTTACCGTGTTACCGTGTTACCGTGTTGTTGTGTTACCGTGTTACCGTGTTACCGTGACTCTACTCACACTAAAGTATGGTAACATGATATCACCACAATTTTGAGCTAAAAAACCTGAAAGTCTATGTCAATGTCATCTGCTTGAACTTTTGGATATTATTGAGCTAGAAAACCTGAAAGTCTATGTCATCTATTTGAACTTTTGGATATTTTGAGCTAGAAAACCTGAAAGTCTATGTCATCTATTTGAACTTTTGGATATTTTGAGCTAGAAAACCTGAAAGTCTATGTCATCTATTTGAACTTTTGGATATTTTGAGCTAGAAAACCTGAAAGTCTATGTCATCTACTTGAACTTTTGGATACTTTGGGCTGAGAGACACGTCAAAGGGTTTTTGTCACATGGACATGCACATCATTAAATCCTGTGGTTGTCGTGGTGTATGTTAAGCAATGTAACAAAACGCAAATGATAGCATCTTGTATGAGGAAAATATTATATATTTGATTGAATGATACTATTTGCATTTTATGTGTCTGCACATGTCTTTTATAAACCTTAAAAGAAATTTGCATATCATTTACCTATACATATTATTGTTATAAAACTTGATATATTTACATCTAAATTTTTTCTACGTTAAAGAATACTGCATGTATATTTATTCGAACATTTGCCTTTAACAGCTTATTTATTTTTCACTGTTAGATATATATTAATCTATGTCTTTTATAGATTATTTGAATAGAGTATTATTAATTTATTCTCTTATTTGTGTCCAAATTTAAGTTACTATAAAAAAAAAAAAAGTGCATTGGTTTTTATTAAAATGTGTTTGTTTGCTCTATCATGTTGTTTCTATTTTTGAATTTCCTGAATTTTCGTTTCTTCTATTGACAGAGAAATTACATTTGTAAGGAAGCTTATTTAAGACAACGTTCTTCACCAGGAGTAAGGTGACTTGCCTGCTACAACCCTCTTTTGTCACCACAAAACGTTGTGTCATATGCAAAAACATGTCCTTCATCACTAGAGTCCTGCTGTCCTATAGGATATAATCATTCATCACCAGAGTACTGCTGTCATATATAGGACATAATCATTTATCACAAAAGTACTCCTGTCATATAATATAGGACATAATCATTTATCACAAAAATATTGTTGTCAAATATAGGACATAATCATTTATCACAAAAGTACTCCTGTCATATAATATAGGACATAACCATTTATCACAAAAATATTGTTGTCAAATATAGGACATAATCATTTATCACAAAAGTATTGCTGTCATATATAGGACATAATCATTTATCATAAAAGTACTGCTATCATGTAGGACTTATAACCATAGTACTGATGTCATATAATATAGGACATAATCATTTATCACAAAAGTACTGTTATCATATTTAGGATATAATGATTTATCACTAGAGTACTGCTGTAATATATAGGACATGATCAATTATCACCAAAATACTGCTGTCATGTATAGGACATAATCAATTATCACCAGGGTACTGCTGTCATATATAGGACATGATCATTTATCACCAGGACACTGCTGTCATATATAGGACATGATCATTTACCACCAGGGTACTGCTGTCATATATAGGACATGATCATTTATCACCAGGGTACTGCTGTCATATATAGGACATGATCATGTATCACCATAGTACTGCTGTCATAATAATCACATGATCATTTATCACCAAGGGAGAGAGAGAGAGAGAGAGAGGGAGAGAGAGATAGAGAGAGAGAGGAGAGAGAGAGAGAGAGAGAGAGAGAGAGAGAGAGAGAGAGAGAGAGAGAGAGAGAGAGAGAGAGAGAGAGAGAGAGAGAGAGAGAGAGAGAGAGAGAGAGAGAGAGAGAGACAGACAGACAGACAGACAGAGAACGACAGAGACAGAGACAGAGAAAGAGAGAGACAGAGACAGAGAGAGACAGAGACAGAGAGACATACAGAGAGGAGGAGGAAGAGGAGGAGGAGGAGGAGAAAGCATAAGAAAGTACTGAATTTTGCTATAAAGGCCATTAAGGTTCCACATTCCATGTTCCACACGACTTCCATCCTGCCAAGAGCCACAACATCGGCAAACAGAGCAGAAGCAGAGACCCTAGCGTACATCCTAGTGGTCACCTCAATTAAAACCAGACGCTTCAGATCTTAAAGAGCAGTTGATTAATATGATTGAGGCATTGAGTGAAATGGTCGGCTTAGCCGTAGACCAGTCACCCCAACAGGACCAAAACAACTTTATTCAAAACCTTGGTCCTGTTAGTACTGCTGTATGGATGTGCAACTTGGAAGCTAACAAAACGGGAGAAGAAAAGACTCGACCCTTTCCAAATATAATGTTTGAGGCGCATCCTCAGTATATGGTAACAATACATTAGAAACAAAAACAAAATACTGGAGATCTCAAACACTTATGAAATGAGGTGAGTAGAAGAAGGCAGTCATGGATAGGCCATGGATAGGCCATGGATAGGCCACGGATAGGCCCTGGATAGGCCATGGATAGCCCATGGATAGGTTATAGATAGGTCATAGATAGGCTATGGATAGGTCATAGATAGGTCATAGATAGGCCATGGATAGGCCCTGGATAGGTCATGGATAGGCCATGGATAGGTCATGGATAAGCCACGGATAGGCCATGGATAGACCATGGATAGGTCATAGGTCATAGATAGGCCATGGATAGGCCATGCATATGCCATGGATAGGTCATAGATAGGCCATAGATAGGTCATAGATAGGCCATGGATAGGCCCTGGATAGGTCATGGATAGGCCATGGATAGGTCATGGATAGGCCACTGATAGGTCATGGGTAGGCCATGGATAGGCCATGGATAGGCACTGGATAGGCCATAGATAGGCCATGGATAGGCCATGGATAGATCATAGGTAGGTCATAGATAGGCCATGGATAGGTCATAGATAGGTCATAGATAGGCCATGGATAGGCCCTGGATAGGACATGGATAGGCCATGGATAGGTCATGGATAGGCCACGGATAGGCCATGGATAGACCATGGATAGGTCATAGATAGGTCATAGATAGGCCATGGATAGGCCATGGATAGGCCATGGATAGGTCATAGATAGGCCATGGATAGGTCATAGATAGGTCATAGATAGGCCATGGATAGGCCCTGGATAGGTCATGGATAGGTCATGGTTTAGGCCATGGATAGGTAATGGATAGGCCATGGATAGGCCATGGGTAGGCCATGGATAGGCACTGGATAGACCATAGATAGGCCACGGATAGGCCATGGATAGGCACTGGATAGACCATAGATAGGCCATGGATAGGCCATGGATAGGCACTGGATAGACCATAGATAGGCCACGGATAGGCCATGGATAGGCCATGGATAGGCACTGGATAGACCATAGATAGGCCATGGATAGGCCATGGATAGGCACTGGATAGACCATAGATAGGCCATGGATAGGCCATGGATAGGCACTGGATAGACCATAGATAGACCATAGATAGGCCATGGATAGGCACTGGATAGACCATAGATAGACCATAGATAGGCCATGGATAGGCCATGGATAGGCACTGGATAGACCATAGATAGGCCATGGATAGGCCATGGATAGGCACTAGATAGACCATAGATAGACCATAGATAGGCCATGGATAGGCCTGGATGACCATAGGCACTGGATAGACCATAGATAGGCCATGGATAGGCCATGGATAGGCACTGGATAGACCATAGATAGGCCATGGATAGGCCATGGATAGGCACTGGATAGACCATAGATAGGCCATGGATAGGATGGATAGGCCATGGATAGGCACTGGATAGACCATAGATAGGCCATGGATAGGCACTGGATAGACCATATATAGGCCATGGATAGGCACTGGATAGACCATAGATAGGCCATGGATAGGCACTGGATAGACCATAGATAGGCCACGGATAGGCCATGGATAGGCACTGGATAGACCATAGATAGGCCATGGATAGGCACTGATAGACCATAGATAGGCCATGGATAGGCCATGGATAGGCCACGTCTTAAGGAAGGACCATTAAAATGGTATTTGCTGTTGCCTTGGGATGGACACTGGCTGGAAGGAAAGAGAGAAGAAGACACCCAAAAACAACATTGCGGAGAATCGTGGAGAAAGAGAGGAACGGAAAGGGGTGACCTTCCTGAGAAAAAGAGCCAGAAGACTAGCCTAGGATAGAGATAATTGGAAGGATTATGTTCAGGCCTCGTGTGCCTCCTGGCACAGAGAGTTACGGTTAAGATTAAGACATCACTCCGCTATTATCTCATGAGGCATTTGTTATAGAAGTAGGTATAACTCCACTATT
The DNA here is from genome assembly GCA_037039925.1 of Doris montereyensis. Taxonomy (NCBI): domain Eukaryota; kingdom Metazoa; phylum Mollusca; class Gastropoda; order Nudibranchia; family Dorididae; genus Doris; species Doris montereyensis. Next base: position 251,763 of record JAXRKP010000213.1, on the reverse strand, counting down.
ATCTCATGAGGCATTTGTTATAGAAGTCGGTATAACTCCAATATTATCTCATGAGGCATTTGTTATAGAAGTAGGTATAACTCCACTATTATCTCATGAGGCATTTGTTATAGAAGTAGGTATAACTCCACTATTATCTCATGAGGCATTTGTTATAGAAGTCGGTATAACTCCATTATTATCTCATGAGGCATTTGTTATAGAAGTCGGTATAACTCCACTATTATCTCATGAGGCATTTGTTATAGAAGTAGGTATAACTTCACTATTATCTCATGAGGCATTTGTTATAGAAGTCGGTATAACTGGCGTTCTTGCTGATTCAGGTGAAGCCTGGAAATGGAATGACATTGAGTTAACAGTTAAGGAATGATAAGAGGCCACCTTTTTCAAGGCGTGGGCAGGTATTGTCACATGTTATGCCACACCAGCTATGGACTACAGGGTGCTGCAGATTCCTCCCTCACGTGTAGATAGTATATTTATCTTATTGAGATGCACCTATTCGTCAATGGTATATTTATTTTAATGAGATGTACCTATTCGTCAATGGTATATTTATTTTAATGAGATGTACCTATTCGTCAATGGTATATTTATCTAAGGGGGGGGGGGGTTGGCACCTGGACTGACGAGTTTGGGATCAAAAGGTTGATTTTCTGTTCTTTGCATATTCAGGTAGAACAATCATTTATCTACAAGTTCATGGCAGAAAAATGTCCAAATGACGTATCATATTTTTTACAAAATATTTCATAGGCGGTGGTAGGTAAAAACAGTCGAAATGTTGACATAAATGACCGAGAAAATGACAGTAAAAACCCGTATATTGGCGGTTAATCGCCAAATGTGGCAACACCATGGTGAGCTTGTTGTCTGCGGACGCCTCTGGTCGTTTCGGCCCATCGCTGCGTGATGTAAGAGGTGTTGCGCGTCAGTGTGTATCTAAACACGCGCACAAGCATAGGATATAGTAGGAGAAAAACTGATCATTTTGACGTCTGTTTTCCAACAGTGCACATCTAAACCTAGATTTTTAATCATCGTTACATAAGTAACAATGCCAGAGACTGTCGAAAGAGTAAGGGGGCTGCTACAACAAGGGAAACCTGTCAGAAACGTTTGTTTCGTGTTATTTTCTTTTGATTTTTTTACTTGTATTTTTCACGAAATGTATTTTTTCACACTAAAATTCCATCTCCTCCGTCATAATATTATATCGAACGATTTGTATTATATTTGGCACGCAGGTTCCTCTTCTCAATGTTAATAGAATGACGTCGGATTTTTTAAATTTATTGTAAACTTTTTGAGAAAATATTTTTTTGGGTAATAAAAACGCCGTTTTTGTACATTCACGATATATAGTATTTTCAAAAATTCGTAAAAAAAAACAATTATCCAAAATATTTTTAAAACCCTTAGTCACTCTTTAGATATTTAATGGAAAAGACATTCTGCACAGATTTTGAGTGATTTTATTCATAACTAAGGGAGGAGATAGATTTTGAATATTTGGTCAAAATCCAAGATGGCGGTCGTTCTTATGGCAACCAAGGACGCTACAAACTTTTCAATGATATAGGATGACTGTATTTTGACAGTTACTCAGGTACATACTAAAAACAAACCCCTCCCCCTTAATGAGATATACTTATTAACAATGTCATAGTTATCTTAAAGAGATTTAACTATTCCTTAATGTCATTTTTATCTTAATGAGATTTAACTATTCATCAAGGTCATATTTATCTCAATGAAATTAAACCACTCATCAATGTCATATTTATCTTAATGAAACTTAACTATTCATCAATGTCATATTTACTTTAATGAAATTTAAATATTCATTAATGCCATATTTATATTAATGAAATTTAACTATTCATCGATGTCATATTTGTCACAATGAGATGTACTGATTCATCAGTGTCATATTTATCTTAATGAGATTCAACTATTCATCAAGGTCATTTGTATCTTTAGAAAATTTAACTATTCATCAAAGTCATATTTATCTTAATGAGATTTAACTGTGCATCAATGTCATATTTATCTGAATAAAATCTAACTATTCATCAAGGTCATGTTTATCTTAATGAACTTTAACTATTCATCAAAGTCATATTCATCATAATGAAATTGAACTATTCATCAATGTCATATTTATCTTAATGAATTTTAACTATTCATCAATGTCATGTTTACATTCATGAGATTTAATTATTCAACAATGTCATATTTATCTTAGTGACTTAAACACTTCCTTATGCCAATGGTATATTTATCATAGGGCTTTCAAACAAGGCATCAATGGTATATTTATCATATGGATTCCAAACAAGGCATCAATGGTATATTTATCATAGAGCTTTTAAGCAATGCATCAATGGTATATTTATCATATGGATTTCAAACAAGGCATCAATGGTATATTTATCATAGAGCTTTTAAGCAATGCATCAATGGTATATTTATCATCGAGCTTTTAAGCAATGCATCAATGGTATATTTATCATATGGATTTCAAACAAGGCATCAATGGTATATTTATCATATGGATTTCAAACAAGGCATCAATGGTATATTTATCATCGAGCTTTTTAAGCAATGCATCAATGGTATATTTATCATATGGATTTCAAACAAGGCATCAATGGTATATTTATCATATAGATTTCAAACAAAGCATCAATGGTATATTTATCATATGGATTTCAAACAAGGCATCAATGGTATATTTATCATAGAGCTTTTAAGCAATGCATCAATGGTATATTTATCATAGGGCTTTCAAACAAGGCATCAGTGGTATATTTATCATAAAGATTTCAAACAAGGCATTAAGGGTATATTTATCATAGAGCTTTTAAGCAATGCGTCAATGGTATATTTATCATAGGGCTTTTGAAACAATGCATTAGTGGTAACATTTTTCTTGATGACATGGACCCACGCATCAACATTGTAATAACATGAAACCATGCATAAATGATATAGGTGTATTTATCTTGATGACATGGACCCACGCATCAACATTGTAATAACATGAAACCATGCATAAATGATATAGGTGTATTTATCTTGATGACATGAGGTCATATCTAAAAGTTGCATTTATCTAATAAAACAATGCTTATCAAGTTTAAAATATGATTTTTGACAAAAAATTGCTTGTCATAACAGTATTGTCTCATTCTGCTTTTGTGTGTGGTAGTCTCATTTCGGCTTTCAGGTATTTTATCAAATAAATTGAAGAAACCTCTCAGAGTGTTAATTTTTGTTTTCTCCTTTTTTCTATGTTAATTGCTGACAGTTTTTATTGCATCTGTTCTTATTAGATTTGGGATCATCATTGTTAATATTATGTTGATCTGCAATGGGTACCACTTATCACAGCACCGGTGGCAGTTATAATTATTATCTAAAATCTTCAAAAACAATTCTTACCACCAATATTCTGATGATACCCAATTGTACAATGTTAATATCGATGTTGGCTTAGATGGAATCATCAGAAAAGCGAAGCTTGCATAGTCCAAACGAAGGAATGGATGGATGCAAACAAATTATAACTTAATGATGAGGAAACAGAAGTAAAAAAATTGGTTCGAAAAGACGAACAATGAAAAGTAATCAGAATAGCGTAGATTTAGAGGGAAATAAAATAAACATGGTAAAGAAGGTGAAAAACTTGGGAATCTTTTTTTATTCTGAACCTTCTAGGGATCCTCAAGTGAGCTCCTTAGTCAAATCACTAACGTTTTCCCTGAGAAATATTAGTTCCATCCGTCCATTCCTTTCAAGCGATGCTGCCAAAAACATTTGTCACAACTCTTGTGTTCTCCAAGCTTGACCATTGTACTTCTCTGTTGTTTGGCCTCAAAAGATTTGAAGCCCTTGAAAAACAATGCAACCAGACTGATCTTTGAAAAGCGAAAATTTGAAAATGTATCTCCACTACTGACAGAACTAATGTTATTGAATATAAAAAAGAAAATAAAGATTGAAAACAATTTAGAATTAAAGAAAGATGGTATAATTTACTAGATTAAATCGTGTTTTTAAATTAAATTTTGGAAAATCGAATGTATTACTTAATTACGGTTGGAAGTATGAAAATGGAGAATGTGTTAGTGCTGATTTATCATCAGTAGCTGATGCTGTTAATCTGTAGACAACATATAAATCTTGGACTTCCTGAGAGATGACAGTGATCCAAACATTTCTCATATTTGTTTGATTTGCCATCAAATTCAACATCACATAAGTAACAATCAGTTGCTTCACTCTACGCTGTGTATATATTATTATAATTATCCCATTTAATACCAGCCCCCACCCCCTTCCCCTCCATTGTTTAACTTGTCATCTTGATTTGTTATTTGTTCTATATATTCTCTGGCCGCTTTTATTTTTTATTCTTTTTCTTTCATAATATGCTTTACCTAAGTCGATAAAATATATTTTTTTTATTCTCGATATTTCTTTTTCTGTTCACATAGTTTGTCCTTGTTTTCTTCTCTTTAATTCCTTATTTTCTCGATGTTTTCTTCTCTATATTTCTTGTTCTGTTCAGATATTTTTTCCTTATTATTTTCTCGATATTTCTTGTTCTGTTTAGTTATTTTCTCCTTATTATTTCCTCGCTTTCTTGTATCTGTTCAGATATTTTCTCCTTATTATTTTCTCGATCTTTCTTTATCTGTTCAGATATTTTCTCCTTATTATTTTCTCAATATTTCTTGTTCTGTTTCAGATATTTTCTCATTATTTTCTCTATATTTCTTTTTCTGTTCAGATATTTTCTCCTTGTTTCTTTGATTATAATATGTATGTTATTTTGCTACTTTTTCTTTCTTTTTTCTCATAATACATTTTTAGTCTTCTATTAATGCATGTTTTACATTTATAACTTTTTCCATCACTTCTACTTGTAACATTATTAAACTCATCAACTGATTTAGTTAATCTTCTTTGCAATCAGAACATTTTTTCATTCCACTTATTTATATATAGATTATATTTTCAATGTTCGATTTTTCACCAATAATGTTTTTGATAATAATCTTAAGGTTTAGTTTTCAAACTATTTAATTCATCTATCATTTTTCGCAGATATCACTTCTTTCTTTTCTATTTGGATATAAATGAATAACATATTTATATTAATTTGCATAAATTTTAACATATTCATATTATGTTTGATATAAATGAATAACATTTATCATGTCTCGTAATATCTCATCAACTTCATTATAAGTTTTATAATCTTTTGGTGAGCCGTCCGGTTTAGTTGTTTTTCTATAGAGTACCATTCCATTTATGGTAAATGAATAGATTATATCCATTTATGAAAAGGTAAATGAATAGGAAACGCTTTGCACCAATAAAAGTTTTTTAGTAATTACTACCCATCCATTTATGAAAAGGTAAATGAATAGTTTACCCGTCCAAAAAGGGTAAATGAATCATCTGTCATTTTACCATCGCAATGATATCAAACTTACTTTCTGTCCATTTATGAATATAAATGAATAAAACGATTTATCCATTTATGAAAAGGTAAATGAATAGGAAATGTCATCCATTTATGAAAAGGTAAATATAAAGTTTTACCCGTCCATTTATGAAAAGGTAAATGAATGAGCCGTACCGTCCATTTATGAAAATGTTTTTACTCATCCATTTATGAAAAGGTAAATGAATAGGAAACGCTTACTACCCGTCCATTTATGAAAGGGTAAATGAATAGGAAACGCTTACTACCCGTCTATTTATGAAAAGGTAATTAATGAATAGGAAACGCTTACTACCTGTCCATTTATGAAAAGGTAAATGAATAGGAAACGATTACTACCCGTCCATTTATGAAAGGGTAAATGAATAGGAAACGCTTACTACCCGTCCATTTATGAAAAGGTAAATGAATAGGAAACGCTTACTACCCGCCCATTTATGAAAAGGTAAATGAATAGGAAACGCTTACTACCCATCCATTTATGAAAAGGTAAATGAATAGGAAACGCTTACTACCTGTCCATTTATGAAAAGGTAAATGAATAGGAAACGCTTACTACCCGTCCATTTATGAAAAGGTAAATGAATAGGAAACTTTATCTACCAAATCCTTCACCTTTGTTTTTCGCCAAAAAATTATTATTTTTATAACACCACATCTACCCTGTAACTTGTTTCTATTATTTTTTGTTTTTCTTTTTTTCTAGATCAGCGGTATCTGTTCTCTTTTTACATTTGAGACAATATATGTGTTACATTTTTATAGGTAAATAAAAATGGAACATAGTGATGATATTGCTGAATTTTTAAGTGTTGAAGTTTTAACACTTCCTAACAAAACCCTTATCAAACTTTGATTTAAAGGATTCTATAAAACAATTAAAAATTTAGAAAAAGAGACGTATTTTTAAGAAATGAACTACCTTCTAAACCACGTAAGAAAGAATGTGAACAATTAATCTTGCCGACTCGTCATCACCTGGAACTCACTGGGTATGTTCTTAAAAAAATGATTATAAGAAATATTATTTTGATTAATATGGTATTCAACCCGTTTTAGAATTAGAAAATTATCTAAATGATCCCGATTGCAATATTTATCAAATACAAAAATTGGGGGTTATTTGTGGCAATCTCCGTTTATATTTTTTTTTAAGAAAATAATTTCTGGTTATGATTTTGATGATATAATTTTATCATTAATAAAATGAGTGTTAATCATTTTGGATACACAGAGTCAGATGAAGAATACGATGATGATAATAAAATGATATCTCCTTTTCATAATCATCAGATTAATCTTAATGATTTAGAAAATGTAGAAGGTTTTACTAGTTAATGGGAAAAAATGGGTTTTTATGGTTTGAGATAAGATTGTAATGGAATGTATAAGAGAAATGAAATTAATTTACCAGATAATCTAAAATTATTTGATAAAGATAAAGTAGAAAAGAATACAATATTGAATGTTGTATTTTATAACAACAAATGGAAACTAATTAAAGATAAACACGAATGGAATATTAATATCAAAGTTAAAAATAATACAGTTAGTTGTAAATAATAATAATATATTTCAATAAATGGAAAAGAGTTAGAATTAGTTGAAGAAAAGGAAAAATTCAAGATAGACATTTTGGCCATTACAGAAACAAAGAAAAAAGGACAAGGAATAGAAAATGTAGGACGGAATAATATTTTAATCTTATCAGGAGTAAATGTCAAAGATAAAGCTAGAGCAGGAGTCTACTGCATAAAAGGTATAAAAATCTACTAGAAAGTTGGAAATTTATAAGCCCACGGCTATTAGAGGTAAATATTAAACCAAAAGGACGAAAAATTAAATTATTAATAGCTTATGGACCAAACGAAGACGCAACGAAAGAAAAAATATATCTTCGAAAACAATTTACAAATAGCTGCAGAGAATCTTAAACCCAAACAGGAACTAACGGTTTTATGAGATTTAAACGCTAGAGTAGGCAACAATGTAGAAACGCCAGGAGGAGTAATAGGTAAAGAAGGAGAGACAACAAATTCTCCAAATGGAGAGAGATTAATAGATGTTTGCCTAAAGAATAACATGAAAATAGCCAACACCTTTTTCCTCATAAAGATATACACAGATATACAAGAATAAATGAAGACAGGTGTGAAAAGTCAGTGATAGACTACATACTAGTTAGCAGCTCCCTTTTTTTACAGTACATTGGATGCAAGAGTAAACAAAGGAGCAGAAATATTTAGTGATCACCACTTAGTGATTGCCAAAATGAGATTACTGACTGAAGAAAACAAACAGAAAAGGACAGAAAAGAAAGATACTAAACTCAAAATGGAGAAATTAAATAAACCAATAGTAAAACAGGCATACAAATCTAGGATAAAATGATTTATCAGTGAAAGGCAGATGGATCTGAATGATAGCACAATAGAAGGAAAGTGGCAAATGTATAAAGAAACACTCCTCAGTTGTACTGAAGAGGTCTGTGGTAGGAAACAAATTAAAGGAGATAAGAAAAGAACAGGATGGTGGAATTAGAATGTCAATACTAAGATCAAAGAAAATAAGGATGCCTGGAAGAAATACTTGCAAACAAAGAGACCAGAGGATAGGATAGATTACGTGAATAAAAGAACTGTCGCCAAAAAGGAAGTGAGGAAAGCAAAACAGGGACAATGGGAAGAGTTAGGACAAAGACTTCAAGAAAGCTATAAAGGAAATCAAAAGCTGTTCTGGGTGGGGGGGGGGGGCGATGAAGAGCATGAGAAAGACCAAATCATACAATATACGACAAATTAAGAATGCCAAAGGAGAAATAATGAAAGAAGACAGCCAAATCATGGAAACAGGGAAAAAGCCTTTTTACCAATTACATACCCCCCCCCAGAACGTATGGAACAGGGAGTAAATATCAATTAGTAAGAGTAACAAGTAATCCAGAGGAGACAGCTGAAGATGTAGATATATCAATGGAAGAACTCCAAACAGCTATACGAAAAGTGAAATTATGAAAAACCCCAGGAGCAGATCAAGTTTATCCAGAAATTATTAAAAACCAGTGAGAGGGGCAGACAAACTACTATATGCAATATGCCAACAAGCATGGAAGTCCAAACAATTGCCAGATGACTGGAAAAAGGGAACGGTAGTACCAATACATAAGAAAGAATCAATTATAGAATGTTCAAGCTATAGAGGGATATCACTACTTAGCGTTCCAGGAAAAGTGTATGCCAGGATACTGGAAATGAGACTAAAGAAAAGAGTAGAGGATCAGATTGAAAAGCATCAGAGTGGATTGCGACCAGGAAGAAGTGTACAGGACCACATATTTTTATAATTAGACAAATAATAGAAAAAATTCCTTGTGAGAAACATTGACTTGCACCTGTGTTTCATTGACTTAGAAAAGGCATTTGACATTGTGAGGAGGAACGAACTATGGCATTCTTAAAAGAACACAATGTGGAGCAAAAATTTAATAGAAGCCATTAAAAGTTTTTACAATAAACCAACATGTGCAGTGGGGGTAGCTGGAAACATATCTGCAGAATTTGATGTAGATATAGGAGTAACACAGGGTTGTATGCTAAGTCCTCTTTTGTTTATCACATTTATGGATTCCGTCGCAAAGCCATCCTCAAAAATGAAGAAAATGCATGTAGGTATATGGGAGCTTAAACCAATAGATGTATCAATGCTTTCATTTGCCGATGATTTAGTTCTGTTTGGAAAATTAGAAAATGACCTTTAGTCGAATATCAACATTATGAACAATAAACTAAATAAAAGAGCAATGAGAGTAAATGCACACAAAAAACCAAAACTATGCTAGTAACTAGGGTAGCTAAAACACAAAATCTTAAATTGGGCAGGAGAATTTAGAACCAGTTCAAAGCTACAATTACCTGGGAGTAATGATTAACTCAGAGAGAAAACTAAGAGAAGAAATCAGCCAGAGAATCCAAAAGGCAAGTGCAATATATAACCATCTAGGAAAGGCATTTGTAGGTAAGCAAGAATTGTCAACAAAAACTAAAATGGCAGTATACAATGCAGTTTATTGTTCTACTCTCCTCTATAGCAGTGAAACCTGAACCTTAGACAGTAGAGATTACAGTAGAGTACAGGCACCTGAAATGAAATATCTAAGAAGAGTAGTAGGAAAACTAAAAGAGACAAAATCAGAAACACAACAAGAAGAGATCAAACCAAAGCAGATGGCATAAAAACTAAGATAGAAACAAATCAATTGAGATGGTTTGAGCATGTTAACGAATAGCTAAATCAGTATACAGTGCTAAAGCCCAAGGTAAAAGACCAAAAGGCAGACCTCGGAGAAAGTGGGAAAAGATATAAGAGGCATTGAAGCATAAAAATCAAACTTTTTTGGAAGGAAACAGAAAATGCCAGGACAGGGCATCCTGGAGAAAGATCATCTCGGGCATCTAAACCCATACACCGAAAGGTAGAATGGGAACTCATAAAGAAAGAGAGAAAGAAAGAATAATAAAGAAATATATGGTATTGATCAAGAACTATCATTGTATAGAAAATCTGAAGATAAAGATGTTATTATTGCTAAGTTTGAAAAGTAGGAAATACAGCGGATATATGGAGCAACTACTTTAGGAAACACCATGACGATGAATGGAAAAGTAAACATGGAAAAGATTTCATGGTTTGTTCGCCATGTTAAACCAAGTTTGGAATAGGAAAATAAACTATTAACCCAAATTAGAAATAAAATAAAATACGATATTGCTTATAAAAGATTAAGAAATCTATCAATAATTGTTCCTACTGATGATAAATTTGAATGGACATTGAGTACTAGTACTTCTCCGGAAAAAAACTAGATTTGTTATTGTTGGATTTCAAGAGAAAAAACACACGATCAAGATGAATTCGATAAATCACTGTTCTATCATGCAAATCTAAAGAATATGTCAATATCCCTTGATTCAAGAACATACCCAAAGTGCAATATGATACAAAGTTTGAAAAAAAATTAACCGAATATTAATGAAGCTTTTGACTTTAAGAAAGAAATCTTTGGGGATGAAACTAGTGTTAATATGACTCTTTTAATTCTGTAGATCACTATCCAATATTTGTTGTTGATGTAAGTAATCAAGTGGAAAAAGTCAAAGGTGGCGTTACTGATGTTACTGTGAACATAAATTTTAAAAAGAGTGTCAAAGATTTAAACGGATATGCAGTTAGTGTATCCTATAGAATAAGTGGAATGTAAAATGATGGAAGTGGGGTAAGAATTATTCAGCAGACATTCATTTTGTATAGCATTCCTCATCATCATTATATTCATTTATTTCTTCGTGAATATATAAATCATTTAAATTGATATTATTCATTTTTTATCATGTCGTAATTGATATTTTTAGGACTGTGTGGATGCATTATATAATTCTCGTCAGATGCCTTCGGCTGCACTAAATTAATGTTTGCAGATAACTTTTCTATTTGTTTATCATTCTCATCTGGAATCAATTCTTTTCTCCATTGTTTACTCATTTTGGTTTTAATCTCTTCCTTGTTAAACATTTTAATGAAATCCTTCTGAAAACCTTTAAATGTTTGTTTTGTTATAATACCCCTTCATTATCAATGGCGTAGACTATCTTAACTTTGGGTGCTAAAAACAATCCATAGAATATTCGTGCACCGTTATCTAAATCATTGGATACTTTACCTAATTCCACATCATCTAAGAATGTCTTTTTCTTTTAATATTTTGACATTTTCTTTAACATAAACACTATCACAATCAGTGTAACAAATATGCATTTCTTTTAACCCATCAATCTCTAGAATAACATCATTCATTAATCTTTTAGAGTGAGACAGAATAAAGGTTCATAAATGTGAAGGCATTAATTGTTTTGGTAATACATCTTCAATATTTTCTTCCATGTAATATTGATTAGGTTTTATTTTATATTATCAGTATAGTTTTTTCTTAATGTTTCTTCATTCCATAAATGACTTTGTTAATATATCCTTCTGAACCATTTTCCCATATAAAGAATTTAATAGTAACTTTACCAATGCATAATCAACCTTATTTTTCTCCTCTTTGAATTTCTTCTTAAGATCACATAACTCATAAACATATTCTCTAAATGGGTTAATTGCGATATTTTCTTCATAAACTAATCCATCAAATATATTAATTATTTTTCATCCACATCTAACATTTTTCTTGAGTATCAACCGATGTTAGGGTATCACTACACCTTCCTGTTCTACTTTTCACAACCTCCGTCTTATTCACTTTATCCTTACACAAAATTGGGGTAAAAAACATAGTATCTGAATATATATAGAATACTTCAAATATACAAGTTTTTGGTCTAAATTGTTGATTGTTAAATTTATCAAGACATTCTTTTTTCTTCTGTTTTTCTATTAAATAATCTCGCTGTTTCTGATGTACGATATTCTGAATTTAGATCCGCCATTGCAGATGGATATAATGAGTTAATATCTAACGCAATCATCATTTCTACTTCTTTAATGTGTTTTATTTCTTCTGTTAGATTTTTTAAAAGTATGAGAATTTTTATCAAGTTCATTATACTCATAAATTAACTCAATTATTGTTTCTAATTTGTTAGGATCACCTAAATATTGAGCTAGTATCTTTCCCACTTCTTCACTTGCATCAAACTTCTGAATGTTAGCAGCAACCCTTCCTCCTTTAATACTTTTTGTAACAAATAATCTTGTTAACTTATCGGAATGTGCATATTTTTTCTTCTTTTGCATTCATTTTCTTCATCAATGATTTAAATGTTAATGAAGATGATTTCAAATTACATTGCATTTTCTGTCCAGTCAAATCTCTCATCATTAAATTATATAATTAAAACACGCAACCGTCTAAACAAAGAACATACTTTTTTTAAATATGGCACCCATTCGTTTTGTCTTTCTAAATAGTTATCTTTATTTATTCCCTTAATATCGAAATCAATCGTTTGAATATTCTTTGAAGTTTATAATTCAAACTCCATTTTAATAAACTTGTTTTCACGTGTTGTAATGAACATTTTAAATGCATTTTCTGTTCTTTTGTTTTACTGTATGTCCTCCATTTATGTTCAATGAAAGGATTATTAAGAGTTACATCAATAAGCTGTTACCTCTTTTTTATAGGAGATTTTGACATATGGACTTGTTCGAGTATAATTTCAGAATCAAAGCCTGATCCATTATGTGCAATTAAAGTAAACGCCGTTTCATTTATTGCTGATAAGAATTTAAAATATTGTTCAACACAATCTACACCCATAAATAACTTAATGTGCTTATTTACTCATCTTTCATATTTGTCTTCGGATATATTTTCTTCACATAAAAGTTTTATTTACTCAACTATTAAATAGATTAAAAATAATCGATGCCAAAGATATGAAACTTGTTTTCCCGTTTCATCTGTAAATGTTTCAATATCATATATTTGCACCTGGAGGTCTATGCCTTCTTCTATGTCTGTTTTACAGCTATACAGTTGTACTTTTTGTGCACCATCATTTAACTTTTTCCATTCTTGCTTATAATTCGTTTTAATTTCTTTGATTGCTTTACTTTTATTATTTCTATCAATTAAACAATAATGACCAACAGAATAAATATTTGGATTATGAAGATAATATACGAAGTTATAAACTTTATCGCCCTTTTCAGGATAAGTATGCGTATCACTTGGATTAAAATACTCTACAACATCGTTAACAAATTCATTAAATCTTAAAAACTTAGCATTAGACACTATAAATGGAACACTTTTCTTATCCTTATCCCCATGTTCTTTATAAACAAATTATTGTACTTTTCCATCTGTTTCTTTTCAGTCAACCATTCATAACATTTAATAAAGCAGCTATTCTCTGATGGGATGTAGCGTATTTCCCTTCATATTCTCTGATGGGATATAGCAGTATTTTCCTTCATATTCTCTGATGGGATATAGCAGTATTTTCCTTCATATTTTCTGATGGGATATAGCAGTATTTCCATTCATATTCTCTTATGAGATATAGCAGTATTTCCCTTCACATTCTCTTATGGGATATAGCAGTATTTCCCTTCATATTCTCTGATGGGATATAGCAGTATTTCCCTTCATATTCTCTTATGGGATATAGCAGTATTTCCCTTCATATTCTCTGATGGGATATAGCAGTATTTTCCTTCATATTCTTTGTTGTTCCGTCTCCATTCTTATATTTTTTATAGAAGCATTTTCATTGACCTAAGGCTGAGCGAGATCACCACCAAAGAATATAACTAGAATTATAGTAGTAGAGGATTGATACTTAACACACCCTCTTAATTTTGTTTCTTCGAGTAAATTTATTTGGTATTATTATTATTAAGTGTGTGTTTTATCTTGATTTAAGATGATTTTGTATGTAGTGGAATTCTTCGAGAAATATTTTTTAACATTTGGTAAAAAATGTCCTAAATTAACGCGTTTTTTAAGGTTTTGGAATGTCCTGCGCGGGCCGTAGCGGAACGAAATGGGGCGTGGGGCGTGCAGGATATTCCAAAACCCTACACTACTAACCACAACGTCGCACCTAGCTTTGCTAGGATTCGAACTTGGGACCTCATGATCCCCAGTCTGGCACTGCCAGCCTAACCGTTCGGCCACCGACACGACAGTTGTGGATGTGGGTGGAATCTCTGTCTATTTAATGGCATGTTAGAAGACAAATGCAGTGAAGTATTATGTTATAAGAAGGAGATTGTACAAACTGCTAATGCACACACACACACACACACACGTATATACACACACATACATACATATTATTATACACATACATACATACATATTATTATACACACATACACATACACACACATACATACCCACACATACATACATACATATTATTATACACATACATACATACATATTATTATACACACATACACATACACACACATACATACCCACACATACATACATACACACATACGCATACAAACACACAGACTTACACAAACACATACACACATACGTGCGTAAAACACATACAGATACACACACATACTTACACACATACATATACACACATACATACATACATACACACGCATACATACACACATATACATACACACATATACATACACACATGCATACACACAAACACATACACATACATACACACATACACATACAAAAACACACACTTACACAAATACATACACACATACTTACACACATACTGACCCATACACACACATACATACACACATAGATACACACATACATACACACACATACATATACACATATACACACATACATACACGTACATACACACAGCATACAAACACACACGCGCTTACACACATACTTACACAGATACATACACACATACAGATGCACATATACAGACACACACATACATACACACATACATATGTGCTAAACTTTTAATTGCTGCATGTATACAAATTGCGTCTCAAAGCAAACAAAGATTTTATTTCGATGAAAGAAGACAACTCAGTTACAATATTAACTTAGTGTTGTAATACACCTTAGTGACGATATAGGCTTTGTCAAGTTTTTTGTTGTTGATGTTTTTTTTATTGTTGTCGTTGCTGTTGTTGTTGGTTTTGTTGCTGCTGCTAATGCTGCCGCTGCTGCTCAGCCTAAGTGAGAAGCCACAGTAGAAGATTTCTGACTACCGGTTGCTGGCCCACTGGTGGTAGAAGCAGTGCTCTGAACTATTTTACAAAGGAAAGCCTTTTTAGGTTCGAACAAGCCCAAAGACTGGCATCTGTGATCATGCCACTTTCCATCGTCCGAGTTCAGATATACGCAGTCCTCATACGAGTGCGTTAACCCGTGTCTTGGGCCCTCGTCTTTGCCCCAGTTGAAGTATGACGACGTCGTTTTGTCCGTCCACACGAATATATTCTCGATGTCTCTGTCGTTAAAGCCGATCCAGGCGTCACCGTTGAAGTGGTCTGGGTCCCTCATGAGGGTCACGAGGAGAGTGTTTTCTGCACTTGAGTGAATGCTGACTAAGTGACCGCCGTTCTTCACGCATGTCGATTCAGCTTCATCGTATGTCTTCGGTGTCTCGTAGAACACGTAACACGTTGAGCCACTGATTGCGGTGAATACATGCCATGGAAGAGTGTCAGGACAGGAGCATTCAACTGCAGCCAGTAAGCCTGATGAAGAAAGCAACAACAAAAATGTGAAGTAATGATAATCTTATCATTTTTGAATTTTATAAAAGAAATTACCTCAAGAAACTCCTAGTAAGTTAATTAATATTACCCAATGCTTTTCTCTTTCTTTTTCTTGCGATTTTGTTTTGGGTTTTTTTTTTTACCAATGTCCTGCAGCCAGTAAGGCTTTGAAGAAAACAAAAGTAAATGTAATCTTATTATAGGAAGTGTTTCGGGAAGCCTTTAAGGCACCTGATGCGCATTGCCAGTTTTCCATGTGTACTTCATGCGTGATGCGTGATATATTAACAACGATAAAGTGGAAATTTAGAGGTGTTCTCATATGTACGCCATGTAGGAAGCGTGATATGTATTATCAATTTCCACATGTACGTCATGTGTGAAGCGTGATATGTATTATCAATTTCCACATGTACGTCATGTGTGAAGCGTGATATGTATTATCAATTTCCACATGTACGTCATGTGTGAAGCGTGATATGTAATATCAATTTCCACATGTACGTCATGTGTGAAGCGTGATATGTATTGCCAATTTTTCATATGTACGTCATGTTCGAAGCGTGATATGTATTATCAATTTCCACATGTACGTCATGTGTGAAGCGTGATATGTATTATCAATTTCCACATGTACGTCATGTGTGAAGCGTGATATGTATTATCAATTTCCACATGTACGTCATGTGTGAAGCGTGATATGTATTGCCAATTTTCAAATTCCATAAGCGTGTATGTTTTGCCAATTTTCCATATGTGTGAAGCTTCATATGTATTGCCAATTTTCCATATGTACGTCATGTGTGAATCCTGATATGTATTGCCAATTTTCCATGTGTACGTCATGTATGAAGCCTGATATTATGTTTTGCCAATTTTCCATATGTACGTCATGTGTGAAGCCTGATGTGTATTGCCAATTTTCCATATGTACGTCATGTGTGAATCCTGATATGTGTTGCCAATTTTCCATGTGTACGTCATGTGTGAAGCCTGATATTATGTTTTGCCAATTTTCCATGTGTACGTTATGCGTGGTGCGGAAATGTGTTTTGAGTTTCCATGTGAAACATCATGCGTGATGTGATATGTATTGCCAGTGTTGTGATTTGCAGACGGGTCCTCCTTTTTGTCTACTGCCTACGATGAGACTAGCTGTCAATCCTCCTAGCTGGACCCAGAGGCGGGGAATATTTTGCTCGAAAATA
The DNA here is from genome assembly GCA_037039925.1 of Doris montereyensis. Taxonomy (NCBI): domain Eukaryota; kingdom Metazoa; phylum Mollusca; class Gastropoda; order Nudibranchia; family Dorididae; genus Doris; species Doris montereyensis. The sequence goes on along the minus strand of JAXRKP010000213.1, from coordinate 234,789 downwards.
TTTCAACTGTTAGAGGGGGGGGGGGGGATCGGACCCTTACCTTTTGGTTGAAAAGAGGACACAATGCCTCTGGACTACCAAGCCCCCTCTAAAGCTCATTTATGTCCAGTACATCCCATAGTGTAGGAGCTTATCCCGGTTTCTATAGCGTGAAGTGGAACAGGTGATATTAATCATCTCCTGACAGGTCGCTAGTCTGACGCAAGTTTCAACTCCGAAGTTAGTGCTTGTACCCGTTTGTAAATCTTTGTAGGGGTTTTAATATTCCCTTTATTGAAGCCCATGATTGACATGATTAACACGCGTCGCTAGTGTGCTTTGCATTTGAAAATGTAAGCACATTGACAAGAGGTTTCCTTTTATAAGGTATGACGTCACTGGATTCCCGTTTCAGCCAATAGAATAACAGTAGTAATGGAGACTTCTTTCACCCGAGCATTTTCAAGATCAGGTAGCCTATGATATTGACACAGGTGTGTTTCCAAGCAAATTCATAATTTTCTAAGTGATCATTCGTTTTTCTCTAACTTTCATTCAGCCTGTTGACAAGATTGTAGCACATAACTGCATTGATGCGTGTTTTCAATTATATCGTTCGATATCTGGTGGAGTGGGGAAATGCAGTTTTAATTTTGCTTGACCTGAGCACTGCGTTCGACACTATAAATCAAGAACTCTTGATAAAAAGGCTGAAAGGGTTTTTTGATTTTGATGGAAAGGTAATTTGCATGGTTTCGAACCAATTGCCATAGGCAAGACATTTTTGTCACAACCAACAGCTCTTGAATATGGTGTCACGCAGGGCTTGGTCTTAGGCCCTTTCCTGTACACCTATGCATCCAGCCTCTCTGTAACAGTATCTTGCACTTCAATATTGTGTTTACTATGGTAACATTTCACCAGACATGTGTTTTCCATGGTAACATTTCACCAGACATGTGTTCACTATTGTAACATTTCACCAGACATGTGTTCACTATTGTAACATTTCACCAGACATGTGTTCACTATTGTAACATTTCACCAGACATGTGTTTACTATGGTAACATTTCACCCGACATGTGTTTGCTATGGTAACATTTCACCAGACATGTGTTCACTATTGTAACATTTCACCAGACATGTGTTTACTATGGTAACATTTCACCAGACATGTGTTCACTATTTATGTTCATTAACGGAACATTCCACCAAATACATGTTCACACTTGTTAACTATGGGAACATTTCACTAGAAACGTGTCCATTATGGCAACATTCCCCCAGACATATGTTCATTAACGGAATCATTAACGGAACATTTCAGCAGACATGTGTTATTATTATTATTATTATTATTATTATTATTATTATTATTATTATTATTATTATTATTATTATTATTATTATTATTATTATTATTATTATTATTGTTATTATTGTTGTAGTTATTTTGAGTATTATCATTCCTAATATTATTATTATTATTATTATTATTATTATTATTATTATTATTATTATTATTATTATTATTATTATTATTATTATTATTATTATTATTATTATTATTATTATTATTATTATTATTATTATTATTATTATTATTATTATTATTATTATTGTTAATATTATTATTATTATCATTATTATTATTATTATTATTATTATTATTATTATTATTATTATTATTATTATTATTATTATTATTATTATTATTATTATTATTGTTATTATTATTATTGTTGTTAGTATTATTAATATCATTATTAGCATTGTCCTATTATTACTACTATCATTATAGTCTTCTTATTATTGTATTATTATTTTTGTTATATCATTATTATCATTACTATTATTATTTATGTTATTATTGTTATTATTATTATTATTATTATTATTATTATTATTATTATTATATCATTATGCACATTATTATTATTATTATTAGTAGTAGTAGTAGTAGTAGTAGTAGTAGTAGTAGTAGTAGTAGTAGTAGTAGTAGTAGTAGTAGTAGTAGTAGTAGTAGTAGTAGTAGTAGTAGTAGTAGTAGTAGTAGTAGTAGTAGTAGTAGTAGTAGTAGTATATTCTTTCTTTATGAGTTCCCATTCTACCTTTCGGTATATGGGCTCAGATGCCCGAGGTGATCTTTATCCAGGCTGCCGTGTCCTGACATTTTCTGTTCCCTTCCGTGTAAGTTAAATTTATTTACGTTAATGCCTCTTTTATATATTCTTCCCACTTTCTCTGAGGTCTGCCTTTTTGGTCTTTACCTTGGGCTTTAGCAATGTATACTGATTTAGCTATTCTAT
>JAXRKP010000213.1:185000-227500 GCA_037039925.1 Doris montereyensis | reverse complement strand
AGACTGCGCCGCATGACATAAAAATGCCACATCACCGCCATACTCCGAGCAGAAAAAAAAAGTAATTAAATAGTTCCCATCCTCTTTGGTCTGCTCATTAGAGCGTTACGGTTCCTTTAAAAACAGAAGTATATGTGGTCTTCTCTGATTGGCTACTTGAAGAATTCTGAGGTACGAAAATAGTCCGTGGATTGTCATTCCATTTTTTATTAATTTACAGAGGAAAGAAGCCGTCTTGGTCAACATTGGGTTTTTCCACAGCATAATTATTATGAGGTCACTGACAAGTATGACTTTTTTGATTATTATCTATGGATATAGAAACGGTCATAATTTCTTCTTCTTCTTCTTCTTCTTCTTCTTCTTCTTCTTCTTCTTCTTCTTCTTCTTCTTCTTCTTCTTCTTCTTCTTCTTCTTCTTCTTCTTCTTCTTCTTCTTCTTCTTCTTCTTCTTCTTCTTCTTCTTCTTCTTCTTCTTCTTCTTCTTCTTCTTCTTCTTCTTCTTCTTCTTCTTCTTCTTCTTCTTCTTCTTCTTCTTCTTCTTCTTCTTCTTCTTCTTCTTCTTCTTCTTCTTCTTCTTCTTCTTCTTCTTCTTCTTCTTCTTTTTCTTCTTCTTCTTCTTCTGGGGTCCGAATAAGAACACTAGGTATTGCTGTTTCACTTGGATCATAATATGGAAACCAATGTGGCACGGTTTAAAGGGCTTACATTGTTATTTTCTTTGAGGATCGGCATGATCTCCACACAACAACAACACACAATACCATTGATAAAACTTGCTTTACATAGATTCACTGCGTGATTAGTTCAGTGGCAGTTGACCTCAATGTCAGAATATTATTGAATAAATCATAAAGAAAACAAATCAATTTTTAAAAATGAGAAAGAAAAGAAGAAAGGGAAGTAACGGTCATATGAAATGCATTATGTCAACACGCTATCACAAGAAACATTACGTGCATTATGTCAACACGCTGTCACAAGAAACATTACGTGCATTATGTCAACACGCTATCACAAGAAACATTACGTGCATTATGTCAACACGCTGTCACAAGAAACATTACGTGCATTATGTCATCACAAGAAACATTACGTGCATTATGTCAACACGCTGTCACAAGAAACATATTACAAGCATTATGTCAACGCTCTATCACAAGAAACATTACGTGCATTATGTTAACACGCTGTCACAAGAAACATATTACAAGCATTATGTCAACACACTATCACAAGAAACATTACGTGCATTATGTTAACACGCTGTCACAAGAAACATATTACAAGCATTATGTCAACGCTCTATCACAAGAAACATAGTACATGCATTATGTCAACACGCTATCACAAGATGCACATTACATGGATTATGTCAACATTCTGTCAAAAAGAACATATTACTTGCATTATGTCAATACTTTATCACTAGAAAACATATTACTTGCATTATGTCAACACTTCATCACAATAAACATATTACGCGCATTAAAGCAACACTCTATCGCAAGAAACATATTATTTGCATTATGTCAACACTCCATCACAAGAAACATATTACATGCATTGCGTCAATACTCTATCACAAAAAACATATTACACTCATTTTGTGAACACTCTATCACAAGAAATATATTACATGCATTATGTCAACACTCTTTCACATGAAACATATTACATGCATTCTGTTAACACGCTTTCACAAGAAACATATTACATGCAGTATGTCAACACTCCATCACAAGAAACATATTACACGCATTATGTCAACACTCCATCACCAGAAACGTATTAAATGAATTACGTCCATACCTATTATATGCATTATGTCAATACTCTATCACAAGAAACATATTACACTCATTTTGTCAATGCTCTATCACAAGAAACATATTATATGCATTATGTCAACACTCCATCACATGAAACATATTACATGCATTCTGTTAACACGCTATCACAAGAAACATATTACAAGCATTATGTTAACACTCTGTCACAATAAACATAGTGTACACATTATGTCAACACGCTATTTCAAGAAACATGTTACATGCATTATGTCAATACTCTATCATAAGAAACATGTTACATCCATTATGTCAATACTCTATCACAAGAAACATCATCACAAAAAAACATTACTCTATCACAAGAAACATGTTACATGCATTATGTCAATACTCTATCACAAGAAACATGTTACATGCATTATGTCAATACTCTATCACAAGAACATGTTACATGCATTATGTCAATACTCTATCACAAGAACATATTACATGCATTATGTCAATACTCTATCACAAGAATATGTTACATGCATTATGTCAATACTCTATCACAAGAAACATGTTACATGCATTATGTCAATACTCTATACATGCATTATGTCAATACTCTATCACAAGAAACATGTTACATGCATTATGTCAATACTCTATCACAAAACATATTACATGTTCAATACATCACAAGAAACATGTTACATGCTAGTACTTTATTGAAGATCAGATGAAGATGGCTAGTGGCTAGAACATTAAACCAAGAGAAGAAAACACACATAATGACACACACACACACACAATGACATATACACATAATATAATGTAGGTTGTAGCTTTTTATCTGTCTTTTGTTTTCTTTCTTCTTTTTCCAAAAAGAATTGTATTAGAATACCTAGAACATCGAAGAGTGTGCTAATCATGTCAAATAAAGTTGTGCATGAAGAATTTGGTTTATTTGAATTTGTAGTTGGTCATGCTTTTCAGGGCAGAATGTGAATACGTGTATGTCACTGTGTGTGCTTCTTGTCTTTGTCTAATGATTTAGCCACTAGCCATCTTCATCTGATTTTCAATGAAGTACTAACTGTGTGTGTGTGTGTGTGTGTCTGTGTGTGTGTGTCATTGTGTGTGCTTCTTGTCTTGGTCTATATTATGTATAATGTGACCTGTGTATTGTCTTGGTCTATATTATGTATAATGTAATCTGTGTATTGTGAGAAGAAGAAAGAAAGAAGAAAGAAGAAGAAGAAGAAAGAGAAGAAGAAAGAAAGAAAGAAGAAGAAAGAAAGAAGAAGAAGAAGAAAGAAAGAAGAAGAAAGAAAGAAGAAGAAAAAAGAAAGAAAGAAGAAGAAGAAGAAGAAAGAAGAAGAAGAAGAAAACTTGGTCTATATTATGTATAAAATCTGTATTGTCCTATAGTTAAAGTAAAAGACAGCTTATTATGTATAATGTAATTGTCTGGGTCTAATGATCTATAATGTATAATGATCTATATTATGTATTGTACTTGTCCTATACCAAAGGTCAATTGAAAGGTCAAGCCATATTGTCTTCATCAGAGCAAAATCAAAGTCCCTTCCTTCTTGGTCATCGCCTCTAATATGGTTCAAATATTACATTGTATTGTGAGTTTGCACTCACGTATAATTAATCTGGTTTGTCTTTGATCTATATTGTATTGTGATCTGTTTGCAATTACTTATGTTACCTGTTATTGTTTGAAATCTATATTGTATTGTGATTGTCTTGCAATCATGAAAATCATTGTTACCGGTTGAAATATATATTATACTATAATGTGAATTTACACTCATGTATACGTCGTTACCTTTGTTCAGATCTACATTGTATTGTGAGTTTGCAATCACGTTGTTACAAATTTGAAATCTATAATGTATAATGATCTAAAGTATTGTACCGGTTCAGATCTACATTCTATTGTCTTGGTCTAAAGGTCAAGCCATCTGTGTATTGTCTTCATCATTAGCAAAATTGTTACCGGTTCATCGATCTAACATTGGTATTACAGAATGAATTTGCACTCACGTCGTTACCGGTTCAGATCTACATTGTATTGTGAGTTTGCAATCACATTGTTACCGGTTCAGATCTACATTGTATTGTGAGTTTGCAATCACGTTGTTACCGGTTGAAATCTATATTGTATTGTGAATTTGCAATCACTTTGTTACCGGTTCAAATCTATATTGTATTGTGAATTTGCAATCACGTTGTTACCGGTTCAGATCTAACATTGTATTGTGGAGTTTGCAATCACATTGTTACCGGTTCAAATCTACATTGTATTGTCAATTTGCAATCACGTTGTTACCGGTTCAGATCTACATTGTATTGTGAATTTGCAATCACGTTGTTACCGGTTCAGATCTACATTGTATGAGTGGGTTTGCAATCACGTATGTTACCAGTTCAGATCTACATTGTATTGTGAGTTTGCAATCACGTTGTTACCGGTTCAGATCTACATTGTATTGTGAGTTTGCAATCACGTTGTTGTCGGTTCAGATTGTCAATCACGTTGTTACATTGTATTGTGAATTTGCAATCACGTTGTTACCGGTTCAGATCTACATTGTATTGTGAGTTTGCAATCCTTTCAAATGGTTCAAATTGTTCCGGTTCAATCTCTTACAGTTAACAAGGACTTTGAATGAAACGGCCTGCTGGTTCTGAGATCTAGCATTGAATCCATTTTGAGTTTGCAATCACCAACGTAATAAATGGGACAAAGAGGTTCAGATCTACATTGTATTGTGAGTTTGCAATCACGTTGTTACCGGTTCAGATCTACATTGTATTGTGAGTTTGCAATCACGTTGTTACCGGTTCAGATCTACATTGTATTGTGAATTTGCAATCACATTGACATTGAATTTGTTCAAATCTACATTGTATTGTGAGTTTGCAATCATATTGTCACTAGTTCAAATGGTTCAAATTGTTCAAATGGTTAAAATGATTCTCTTAGAGTTAACAAGGACTTTGAATGAAACGGCCTGCTGGGGTTAAGTGTTGTGCAGTTGCTGAGCCTGTGCAGCCATGCAAACTATGAATCCATTTTTTGTTTATTTCTTTCACAAAACAAACTCAGCCAACGCTAAAATGGGACAAAGAGGGGCGAAACATCCAGTAACTCTCTAGACTACTATCTCTCTCTCTCTCTCTCTCTCTCTCTCTCTCTCTCTCTCTCTCTCTCTCTCTCTCTCTCTCTCTCTCTCTCTCTCTCTCTCTCTCTCTCTCTCTCTCTCTCTCTCTCTCTCTCTCTCTCTCTCTCTCTCTCTCTCTCTCTCTCTCTCTCTCTCTCTCTCTCTCTCTCTCTCTCTCTCTCTCTCTCTCTCTCTCTCTCTCTCTCTCTCTCTCTCTCTCTCTCTCTCTCTCTCTCTCTCTCTCTCTCTCTCTCTCTCTCTCTCTCTCTCTCTCTCTCTCTCTCTCTCTCTCTCTCTCTCTCTCTCTCTCTCTCTCTCTCTCTCTCTCTCTCTCTCTCTCTCTCTCTCTCTCTCTCTCTCTCTCTCTCTCTCTCTCTCTCTCTCTCTCTCTCTCTCTCTCTCTCTCTCTCTCTCTCTCTCTCTCTCTCTCTCTCTCTCTCTCTCTCTCTCTCTCTCTCTCTCTCTCTCTCTCTCTCTCTCTCTCTCTCTCTCTCTCTCTCTCTCTCTCTCTCTCTCTCTCTCTCTCTCTCTCTCTCTCTCTCTCTCTCTCTCTCTCTCTCTCTCTCTCTCTCTCTCTCTCTCTCTCTCTCTCTCTCTCTCTCTCTCTCTCTCTCTCTCTCTCTCTCTCTCTCTCTCTCTCTCTCTCTCTCTCTCTCTCTCTCTCTCTCTCTCTCTCTCTCTCTCTCTCTCTCTCTCTCTCTCTCTCTCTCTCTCTCTCTCTCTCTCTCTCTCTCTCTCTCTCTCTCTCTCTCTCTCTCTCTCTCTCTCTCTCTCTCTCTCTCTCTCTCTCTCTCTCTCTCTCTCTCTCTCTCTCTCTCTCTCTCTCTCTCTCTCTCTCTCTCTCTCTCTCTCTCTCTCTCTCTCTCTCTCTCTCTCTCTCTCTCTCTCTCTCTCTCTCTCTCTCTCTCTCTCTCTCTCTCTCTCTCTCTCTCTCTCTCTCTCTCTCTCTCTCTCTCTCTCTCTCTCTCTCTCTCTCTCTCTCTCTCTCTCTCTCTCTCTCTCTCTCTCTCTCTCTCTCTCTCTCTCTCTCTCTCTCTCTCTCTCTCTCTCTCTCTCTCTCTCTCTCTCTCTCTCTCTCTCTCTCTCTCTCTCTCTCTCTCTCTCTCTCTCTCTCTCTCTCTCTCTCTCTCTCTCTCTCTCTCTCTCTCTCTCTCTCTCTCTCTCTCTCTAGACTACTCTCTCTCTCTCTCTCTCTCTCTCTCTCTCTCTCTCTCTCTCTCTCTCTCTCTCTCTCTCTCTCTCTCTCTCTCTCTCTCTCTCTCTCTCTCTCTCTCTCTCTCTCTCTCTTCTCTCTCTCTCTCTCTCTTCCCTCTCTCTCTCTCTCTCTCTCTCTCTCTCTCTCTTCCTTCCTCTCTCCTCTCCTCCCTCCTCCCTCCCTCCCTCCCTCCCTCCCCCTCCCTCCCTCCCTCCCTCCCTCCCTCCTCCCTCCCTCCCTCCCTCCTCCCCTCCCTCCCTCCCTCCTCCCTCCCTCCCTCCCCTCCCTCCTCCCTCCCTCCCTCCCCTCCCTCCCTCCCTCCCTCCCTCCCTCCCTCCCTCCCCTCCCTCCCTCCCTCCCTTCCCTCCTCTCTCTCTCTCTCTCTCTCTCTCTCTCTCTCTCTCTCTCTTTATTTATCTTTCTTTCTCTACTTTCTTCTTTCGTTCTCTATTTCTTTATTTATTTATCTTTTCTTATTTCTTTATTGATTTATAACTGATTGATTTATTCATCATTTATTGATTGATTTATTGATTGTTTTATCAGGGGCGATGGGCTGTTTTGAACCCTGAAAGAGCCTTGAAACGGCGACTGTCCTGATTACAAAAACCTGAGTTCCATCTTCTTCAAAGAACGGCGGTAGAGATTCAAACATATACTAGGTACCAAGTTGTTGTTTTTTTATTTGATTTTATCAACGTTTACAACTAAGGTAATCTTGAGGGTTTTGATAGGATTTTAAATGTTGCCCCATAAACAGCCAAAGGGTCTTCAACGTACACAAAAATATCTCCATCTCCAATGGGATCAGAAGTAGTAGCGTGTTTGAACATGTGTCCAGACCACCTCAGATTTTCGGTTTCGATATGAACTAATTTTTTAGCGGTATTAAGTAAGTAGTCATTGAATCAAGGCCTTAAAAAATCAATTTTATGCAATGTAACTCGTAAACACGCTTATCTTACTTCAGCCAGTGGCTTAACGTGGCATTCTAAGGTTTGAGATCTCGCTCAACCTATGAAAACGTTTCTATTTTAAAATTTAATAGATCTATAAAAATACTATGGCATAAAAACTAAGATAGAAACAAATCCAAAAGATGCGGAGTTGAAGACAAAAGAGGGAGACTCGGGCATCGCTGAGGAGGTGGATACAAAGAAGTCGGAAGATTCTAGCGTCGTAAAGGATGAGCCAACCAAGAGTGAAGGATCAAATAAGATCGTCACAGACGTTATGGCAACGGATGGCAAGTTCAGCAGTGTCGAAAAAGATAAATCTGATAAAATCGAAGTGGCAAATGTCGAAGTCAAGCAGAACGGAGAGCCTAAGCAAAAAGATGAAAACCAGCAAAAAGATCAGCAAAAAGATGAAAACCAGCAAAAAGATGAAAACCAGCAAAAAGAAAATGGCGAAGAAAAAGAAGTTAGAGAAAGGAAAGAAGAAATCGTCCAAAAGAAACAAAAGGACAAGGTAGTACAGTCAGATGACGCAAATGAACCAAAACAAGAAGCCGATACAGTAGTTTGAAAAAGAAAGAGTGTGTAAGCTGTGGCCGATCCAGCACGAGTCTCTTAACAGTATGAATGAATTGTCAGACCCAAGAAAAGTTTATAAATAATTATTTTCCAAAAAAAATACTAACATTGTTGATGAAACTATTGTGATAATAATAATAATAGATATCAATTACTCGAAACAAAACAAAAACACCAAAAAATAAATAAATTTAAAAATTTAAAAATAAAATAAAAAAAGCTCTATATCACCATCAAATTCTTTATCTAGTATTGGAAATTCATCTAACGAATTTGCAACACCTGATAACCCTTTTGACAAGAATATATATGAATCTAAGAACCTCAATTTCTTATAATAACTTCCATAGTCGATTGAAATATATTCTTCTGAATTTTTTGATAGTGTAATATTTTTTTTAACTTTGTAATATTCTGATTCATATTTCATTACCACTTCTATCATAAAAGTAAAAGGAAAATCATAATTAGATCAATTGTGAAAGAATACTGGAATTATTTGATTTGATTTACCTTCTTTTGTATTACATGATTGACATGCCGCTCTTCTATATTTTGATGTATAATGATTGTGCTCTTTCAATCATTTTTTTCCCACATATATACCAGTTAGTTGCTTGCTTGCTGGTGTTCCTTTTCTTGCTGATATGTTAGTTTGTGTTTACTTTTTTTACAATGACACATTCTATCCACTAGTGCCTATTTGATGAAAAATCATAATAATCATTTCTACATATTTTTCTTTAACATCATCACCAACATATGAAATATATTCTGACTCATATACGTTAGGATAATCAGACTTAACGTATATACCATGAATATTTATTTCTTGTTTAAAATTTTAAAATTGTGTATGCATCATACATGGGTTAGGGGCTCATGTTGAAAAAGGGGGGTTATTTTTATTCAAAGTCACAGTAGATAGTAACAGTCAATCTAGATTTGTAATGATGATTCTTAAACTTAAGAATGCTATTATCTTCCAGCATCTTAACATTAAACATTGCAATGCGTTTGATTACTACAAATTTCAAAATGTTTATTTAATGCGTCTTCTCTTCTAAAGGACTTAAAACAATTTCTACAAATAAAAGCCTTGTTATTATTCTTATCGTAAAGAAAACTATTAAGATTTTTAATTAAACAATAATGAGCATTAGTTTCATCTTCAATATATAATAAATCCCTAACACAAACTTTAGTTGATTTTGAATTAGAAATATATACAGGATATAAACTTAACTGATCTTTTGGTTTATCTAATGAAAATACATTTATAGATAACTCATTTTGTTCTTCAACTTTTGGAATATCTTTAATAGATATAGGATATACTAAACCCTCCATATTTATTTCTTCTTCATATTTTTGTATTTTGATAATCCATCTGCATGATCTGTTGCAGGAAATATCTTTGCCAAGATTGACCACAAGAAGCATTTATTACCATTAAGATTTTTTACATTAATAATATTTGAAGATTTGAAGGCGGTAGGAATGTATGATACAGCTTTTAGATATTCTATTTAGAATGTTAAATCATTATCATCATTGTTGCTGCTGCTGCTGCTACTGCTGCTGCTGTTGCTGCTGTTGTTGTTGTTGTTGTTGTTGTTGTTGCTGTTGTTGTTATGATTATTATATTATCATCATTATTATTTTATTTTTTATTATTATTATTATTATTATTATTATTATTATTATTATTATTATTATTATTAATATTATATTATTATTATTATTATTATTATTATTATTATTATTATTATTATTATTATTATTAGTAGTAGTAGTAGTAGTAGTAGTAGTAGTAGTAGTAGTAGTAGTAGTAGTAGTAGTAGTAGTAGTAGTAGTAGTAGTAGTAGTAGTAGTAGTAGTAGTAGTAGTAGTAGTATAAGTATTATTATTATTATTATTATTATTATTATTATTATTATTATTATTATTATTGTTAGTAGTTAGTATTATTAGTATTATTAGTATTATTAGTATAATCATTGTTATTATCATTATCATCATTATCATCAGTATTCTTATTGTTATTGTCATCATTATTATCATTATTACCATTATTATTATTATTATTATTATCATTATTATTATTATCAACATCATTATTATTATTATATTATTATTATTATCCTTATCGTCATTATTATTATTATTATTATTATTATTATTATTATTATTATCATTATTATTATTATTATTATTATTATTATTATTATGGACATCATTGTTTCCCCCATGACACCGTCAAATTGCATTGTTATTGAGCGTTTGACAGCTCAGATGTTTCATTATGTCTTCCTATGCCAAAAAGTTGTTTCATTGAAATGTCCCCTCGGTCATAACACGTAGTGATCTCCCTCGGTGTTTGCTCTATTCGCGTCTATTCCGTTTCATCATGACAGATGGCCTTTTTATGTCAATATTGACCATCCTGTAGCACTAGCAGTGACTGCTACGCCCAGGCTAATTTTATTCTGAGGAAAACATGGATGAGGATGCCTACACCACACTTTCTTCCCTCGGACATTTGCCTCTTCCACATTTATTTAGAGTAAAGAACCTGTTAGTGTTACCACTGTTAGTGTTAATAAGTGTGAGGTACAAGAGATTGCAAGTAAGGGCTATTTCTAAATAAACCTTTTTGGTAGTGTAACACTTCAATATCCACAGGGAGGCAGCCAGAATAGCTTGCTCTTTTACATTTCCAGCCATCGAGGGTTCTTTGACCTACACAATGAGGGAGCAGAAGAATAAAACCTGAAAAAAAAAGATTTCAAATTCAAGCCTGAACGGCCAGGATTTGAACCCATCACCTTTGGCTTGTTAGGCGGGTGCCGTACCTACTGAGCTATCTGCTCCCATCCATAATGAATCATGAGAGGATGTTTGTTTGTTTATTTGTTTCATTGAGTCCACCATATGCGGTGATCTCAGGGTGAATTAAGAGGAAACAGCAAGATCAAAGAGAACTGAGAAGTGAAAGAGTAAAAGGAAAGAAGGACCTACCAAAGCCCGCAATATCAGGATGAATTAAGAGGAAACGGCAAGATAACAGACGTGTGAATGAGTGAAAGAAAAGAAGTAGGACTTACCAGTAGCGAGCCACATCCACCAACCACCCACATCCACCAACCATCCACATTCACCAACCACCCACATCCACATCCACCAACCAACCACATCTACCAACCATCATCCACCAACCACCCACATCCACCAACCACCCACATTCACCAACCATCCACATCCACCAACCACTCACATCCACCAACCATCCACCAACCACCCACATCCACCAACCACCCACATCTACCAACCATCCACATCCACCAACCACCCACATCCACCAACCATCCACATCCACCAACCATCCACATTCACCAACCACCCACATCTACCAACCATCCACATCCACATCCACCAACCACCCACATCCACCAACCATCTACATCCACCAACCATCCACATCCACCAACCATCTACATCCACCAACCACCCACATCCACCAACCACCCACATCCACCAACCACCCACATCTACATCCACCAACCACCACATCCACCAACCACATCTACATCCACCAACCACCAACCATCCACATCACCAACCATCTACATCCACCAACCACCCACATCTACATCCACCAACCATCCACATCTACATCCACCAACCACCCACATCTACATCCACTACAACCACCAACATCCATCTACATCCCACCAACCACCCACATCTACATCCACCAACCACCCACATCCACCAACCATCTACATCCACCAACCACCCACATCCATCTACATCCACCAACCACCCACATCTACCAACCACCCACATCCACCAACCACCCACATCCACCAACCATCTACATCCAACCAACATCACCCCACATCTACATCCACCAACCATCCACATCCACCAACCACCCACATCCACATCCACCAACCATCCACATTCACCAACCACATCCACATCCACCAATCCACCCACATCCACCAACCATCTACATCCACCAACCACCCACATCTACCAACCATCCACATCCACCAACCACCCACATCCACCAACCATCTACATCCACCAACCATCCACATCCACCAACCACCCATCAACCACCAACCATCCACATCCATCAACCACCCACATCCACCAACCACCCACATCCATCAACCATCCACATCCACCAACCATCCACATCCATCAACCATCCACATCCACCAACCATCTAACCATCCACATCCACCAACCATCCACCAACCATCCACATCTACCAACCATCCACATCCACCAACCATCCACATCCACCAACCATCCACATCCATCAAACCATCCACATCAACAAACAAACATAGACATAATGCGCACATTATATTTTATTATTATTTCATTTTTAAATTGCCAATATGCATGAGGACAGAAATATTTCACCAAAAACACACACAAAGAGAAATGAACCAAAGCGACATAATATGAAAGTGAAAGACGTACATCAACAAAATACGACATCATCTTACATCTTGTATTGATATGAAGACCAAGATGGAAAACCGACCACAGTCAAACATCCACAGTAAGGACAAGTTCCTTCAAGGCCGTTACAGCCCATACCCGGGGCTAATCCTGGTTTCCATTGCGTGACGCGGAACAGGTGATAACGCTAGTCTGACACAGGTTTTTACTCCCAAGCTAGTGCTTGTACCCATTTACATCCGGGGCGAGTGGGGAATATATGTGTTATGTGTCTTTCGCAAGGAATACAACGTCGGGCCTGGCTTTGCTTGGATTCAAACCCCAGACCCCATGATTTCCAGTCCGGCAGCCTAACCGCTCGGTCACATACACCACTAATCACATATCCATAAAACTGAGAAAATTGATTTTCTTTATTTCATAAGTATATTGTATTCTTATTAATAGAGAAAAAATGAAAAATCAATCTCTTTAAATTAAAGAAAAGCTTCACTTACGGAAAGAAAGAAAAAAGCACTGTTGACTTTTGAGCAAAGTTTGCCTCAAACAACTTGATTAAATTGCATAAAACTGCCACACTCTTCCAATTGTGCAGTGGTCGTTTTACCGCCTTGGTCTTCATAAACACACACAAACACACAAACACATATATCAAGAGTTAATATGCGGCAAAGTGAGACATGCGCCAATTTTACAAAGTTAGTATTATATTTAGACCAAATCAAAATCATAGTTCACTGTCTGTTAGACCCACAATCAGTGTACGTCATTGTATCATTACGGTTGTTAGGTAATAACATAATTATAACAATATTGACATGCCAGCATCATTTAGCAAAGTGTAAAATCAGAAGAAAAAAAGCCGACCGAAATCTGAAGCGAGGTGTCGCCAGGATTGCGATTATCCCAGGTGAGTTGCAATTAATCAGTGACTTTTAGATAGAATTCCTCTGTTTATTAGGAAAAAATGCAATTAACCAGTGACCTTTAGAGAGAATTAGGAAAATTAGGAAAAATTGCAATCAAGCAAAAATTTGCGATTGACCCAGTTGCGATAAACCGGAATCGTTTGTACCTCACGATGTGGCTGAAGGTTATGTCTCCCTTTGCATATAAACTCTTCATATATGTTTATATAATGCAATAATTTTGAAGAGAAAAAGAATCAAAAGTATTTCTTACATTTAGTTTCCTTTCTTTTATCTTTTTCTCTTTATTTTTCTCTTTCATTCATCAATTCATTCACTTACAAAACATCAGCAAGTTAGGCAATAAAATCATTCAAGATGGAAGCATTCATTTACAAATAAAAAAAGAAGTAATTAAGAAAAAGAAAACATCAGTATGAAAGCGATAACCAAAAACAAAATAAAAAATTGAAATTTTAATCTTTCTGTTTGATATTGATAACAATAATTCTAATTTTAAAATCCCAAATAGGAACGTGAATCATGGCTGTATGCTCACCATATTTAATTTCTTTCTCTTCCATTCAGATAGCTTTGATTTGATTTGATTTACGCACATCCACAACTAAGGTGATCTCCGGTATATTGGTAGTGTAGAATTTTAAATTTTGCCCAGACTGCCCTGTAAACAGTCAAGGGATCTTCAACATGCACAGAGGGTTGTGATCTGCACATGGGAACGCCTTTTTATCATCCGTCTTCAATGGGACTAAGTGTTGATCCGCCTACCTGGACCTGGGGGTACTCAAAGAACTTAAGATAAATTTTCAACTGTTGGCGGGGCTTGAACCCATGACCTTTGGTCCTTTGGTCACCCCCATTTAGATAACAATAACATGCCAGACCCTACATATTCTACCTATTCATGAAATAATTCTACCATTCCAATTTCTATCAAAAACAGCATTTGGAGCCAAAGAAAGATTCATCTTCTCTCTACATGTTACATGTATGTGTGTGTGTTTGTACATGTGTATGTGTATGTGTGTGTGTGTGTGTGTGTCCAATTGGTATCATTAGCTATATTTTCTTTATTTCTTTTCAATTTTTGTTCTTTTTTTCTTGCATTATTTATTATATTCCGTGCCTTTTTAATTTCAAAAGAAATGATAAACATAAATAGATCTAATAAAATACCTTTTTTCTTAAATAAATCTGTCTTTTCTTTTCTTCTTCATGTATTACTATCAACCTATAAAAAAAATAAATATAATATTTAGAAAGAGCGAAAATCGTAGTTAACTAACTTATTGCTGCAGATAAATAAAAAAAAAAACAAACAAAAAAACTAAAACATTCGTTTTCCACAGGGCAAGCTAAAGCCATAGAGATGAGCATTTTGACTCAGCGCAAACATTACAAGCATGAAACAGTGCGGAAATGCAACAAAATGTTATGGTAAAAAGACCATTAAATACATGAATGAACATTCAGTTACTAATTACTTATTATAACAGACATGCGTAAAGAGCAGGAATTATCAATAGCGATAATAATATAACATGACAGCCATGGGAATGGGCGTGCATTGGATGCAGTTTGTTAATGAAAAGACAGAACATATCAGTAAAACAAATTATTAGAAACTTACATTTTAAAAATTTGAACATACATTGGGATGGGGGGGGGGGGTTGAACCTGTAAACGAAAATCAAGTTTCATTCTTCAGATAAAAATAAAACAATGGATTTTTGACTGAATTTAAAAGAAGCGATGAATTACCAATGAGTAATAAGCAATTAATAATATAAAGGAATTTCTTATATTTACAATATAACTATAGATTTTTTTTGTTTCCATCAATCGGTTTATATATATTGTCTATGGGAGAGGTAACTTAAATTACTAAAAAGGAGGATACATAATAAATGTGAATCAAATCATAGATATATAAGTGACCAAGGTTCTTTGACAGACAGACAGACAGACAAATCAACAAACAAACAAACAAACAAGTTGGCAATCATAGAGAAACACGCTCTCTAAATTTACGTTTAAGTTTAAGTGGCGTCGGTGGCCAAGCAGTTAGGCTGCCAGACTTGGGATTTCGAGGTCCCGGGTTCAAATCCCAGCAAAGCTAGATTCGACATTGTGTTCGAAGGAAAGACACTATATTACACATTTTAATCGACCTAGGTGTAAATAGGTACAAGCACTAAGCTGCCCTAACAACCATCTGTCCAGAACGACCACCAGCCTTAACGACCACCAGCCTTAACGACCACCAGCAATCGACTCCTTGCATCTTTTCTATGTTTCATCTCCTCCATAGCGACCATTTATCCAATGTGACCACGACCACATAATGTGACAGACCAATCGCCATCATGACCTGTACATAACAACCATTAGATACAGTCTACATTTTTGCCTCCAACCACTTACTTCACTGCTCGATTGATGTCTTCATGCTGTTGGGTCATGACCAATCATTCCCACTTACTCACAGTCAATCACAGTGTCTTGAGACAATAATTGAATCGTAGGCAGCTGGTATTCAAAGCGATACTACCCGATCGATGGTCTCGACTTCACACCTCGTCACTGTGTCTAGCTGTGCAGAGAGTTCTATGCAAACACATGCCAGACGAATGCATTGTGTTGCCTATTGTGCACAAAATGGTCCCCCAATCCTTTTGCTGGGGGGGGGGGAGGTGTTGTGGGGGGGTGGTGGTTGATGGTGGTTTGATGGTGGTTTGATGGTGGTTTGATGGAGCAATTCTATTCCTAACCCTATCCAACTGAGAAAAGAAGATATCAAACATATACACAATAATAACTTACACTTTGAATCAACATGAAACAAACAACCAAATGAACACCATGGACATTTCCATAATCTTATCGTTTGACTACAGTGGGGAAGCGAGGAGGTAAAATAATTCTGAGCAATGCGTCAATGAAATGTCATCAAGACAAAATAGTTATAGATAAAATCTGATACGTAGAAGTTAGAACAATTATGCATTTTTAACATATTCCATAACCAATGACACAACACACACCCCACTGACATCATTTAAAGCTTTCTACATACACAGCCATGACATAAACAGTTTCATTTTCTCCCCCTTTGGATTCATCATTGATTACTTAGATTGAATGTCAAAAAAGCTTAAACAGAGTACAAGAGCAAATAGATAGGGCTATTGAAAAAATCATTCTTTTTTCTTCTTCTTCTTCTTCATTCTTCTTCTTCTTCTTCTTCTTCTTCTTCTTCTTCTTCTTCTTCTTCTTCTTCTTCTTCTTCTTCTTCTTCTTCATCTTCTCCTTCTTCATAATAACTGACCAACTCAATTCAGCGTGCATATTTTAAATGAACACAAAACTGTGAATCCAATTTTGGTTTTAAACTGATGTATTTAATTATGTTTTTAAAGTCTCCAGTACTATGACTGAGCTCTTTTCTGTTGGCAGTCCATTCCACAGCCTTACTGTACTAGGGTAAAATGAGTGCAGGTGACAATGAATGTTTGAAGATGGAGCCATGTATGTATGTTTGACAACGTGATCTGGTTGTTCTTGTATTTATTTTAAGCTGATCTAATGGAATAAACAGTTGGCCATTTACAACAGCCTTCAAGAAAGAAATAATTGTATTTCTTGCTTTATGTTCTTTTAACGGTATTCTTTGCAATTGGTTCATGTTGGTTTTAGTATTTCCTTTAGTGTGTGTGTATAATTATTAGTTACAAAGTGGGCTGAATTCTTTTGTACTTTCTCAATCATACTCCTGTTCTCAAACACAGACAGCCAGTTGTATTAATTTTACTATACTACTAGTATTGCTTAGTTGCGAAAGACGATGAAAGGAAAGACGGTGGAAACTGTTGCCGACAGAAGTTAAACCAACCAAGCTGTGGCACTGATGACGGTGGAAACTGTTGCTGACAGAAGTTAAACCAACCAAGCTGTGGCACTGATGACGGTAGAAACTGTTGCCGACAGAAGTTAAACCAACCAAGCTGTGGCACTGATGACGGTAGAAACTGGCTGTGGCACTGATGACGGTGGAAACTGAAAAGTTAAACCAACCAAGCTGTGGCACTGATGACGGTGGAAAATTAAACCAACCAAGCTGTGGCACTGATGACATTCAAATCGGCATTTCCTTAAACTTTGACCAACCGAAATTAAATCAAATACAATGTCATCTGACACAAATATGCAATCAGTATTTGAGTAAGTCTATTGTTGTGAAAAGCAGGAGGAGGAACGAGAGGGAGAACAAGGAGAGAGGAGAAGTGAGGAGGACAAGGAGAAAGAGAAAGGAATAGGAGACAGGAGGAGGGGAGGAGAGAGGAGAAGGACGAGGAGAAGGATGACATTGACAGTGAGAAGAAGCAGGAGGAGGAGGAGGAAAGTGGAGGAAATTGAGGAGAAGAATGAGAAGGAGGAGGAGGACGAGGAGGAGAAAAAGAGATGGAAAGAGAATATTAGGGATGAGGGGAGAATAAAGAGAAGAATATATAATGAACTAGACTATTTTAGTTTCGTGTCCAAAATAATTTTCCTTATGAGCTAATACAGTATGACGCCTTTCCTCTTTTGGCAATCTCTGATGTAAATAAGATTATCAATCCGGGTTTAGATGTACATTGATCTGAAAACAGCCATCAAAATTATCAATTTTTTTTTTTTGCCCTCTATTCCTATACTTGTGTGTGTATTTACATACACGCAACGCTGGCCTCCACCTCTTATGTCACAAGGCGCTGGACCGAATCAACACGCAGTGTTCCTGAAAGCCAAGCAAAAGGACTGGTGTTGCCGCTTTGGCGATTAGCCGCTAGAGGGGTTTTCAGTGCCAATCTTCTCCGCCAGTGTTAGGTAATGTACGTCAAAATTTTGACTGTTTCTTCCTACGCTCGGCTACAAAATACGGACATTTTTTTGCCATAAACTTGTAGATAAATGATCGTTCTACCCAAATATGCAAAGAACAGAAAGTCAATATTTGGTCCCAAACTCGCCAATCAATTAATGACGGTAGCTGGGATATTGATAAATTTGTTTATTTCATTGAAATTTACCCCGTCCACCACTGCGGTGATCTCAGGGTGAATTAAGAGGAAACACTGAAACGGCAAGATGAAAGATAAGTGAAAAAAGGAAAGGAAAGAAATTGGACCTACCTACAGCAACGCCCACCAACCGCTCCGCCGGAATGTTGATGATGTTGATGATGATGATGATGTTGGCAAGCTAATGTTGTATATAATATATATATATATATATATAACAAGCATATTTCACTCCGGATGGTACCAAGTACAATTTTTAGTATTCAATTCTGAGCTTACGCAGCTAGGCGTGAAGGTACTATTCCAACTTTTTAATTACCCGGTATAACCTGTTCAAAATGGCGGGCTAGCTGAATGAAAATGATGCTCACAGAGATGGGGAAACAATGAAGTTTACATTAATTCAACGTCACTTTTGGTAGAACATTTTTTTTCAAATGAAAACAATCTGGGGATGATTTAAAGGCTACATGCAAAATATGGTTACTCTTAGTGGCCTATCAACACAGTCTTTGGTGAACGAAGATCGACCAACTCATTATTATATATATATATATAGATAACAGATATTATCATTCATTGTATAATGTATGTGTAGAAACTAATCCCATCCCACAAGTGATAAAGTTAAAAACTAAAACACAAAAAATAAGAGTCAGTCAAAGGATGCAAAGAACAAGAGACAGAACAATAGGACTAACCAAGCAGTCATTTACCCTTTCACCTAATGAAATGCAGTGATCTCAAGGTGAAGTAAGAGGAAATAAATATGTTTCATTTATAGATAAGAATTTACAACATTATTCGTTGACATAAAGTCGTATGCTGTCAAAACAAAAAAAGTTCATACAGACAACATATTTTGTTGTGCTCTGGTTCTCTTTTATATAACATAATATTTTTGTAACAATAATAATAATAATAATAATAATAATAATAATAATAATAATAATAATAATAATAATAATAATAATAATAATAATAATAATAATAATAATAATATTAATAATAATAATAATAATAATAATATTAATAATAATAATAACAATAATAATAATAATAATAATAATAATAATAATAATAATAATAATAATAATAATAATAATAATAATAATAATAATAATAATAATAATAATAATAATAATAATAATAATAATAATAATAAGTAATTGTAAGTAATGCCTTTTCATTGGGCATTGGCGATTCCTGACAGGCATGAGTATTATGACAGAATTACCCTACGAGACCTCGGCATAACGGTGACGAGAACAACTTTAGGTCAGATTCACAAAGATAATTTGCCACGTTTGTAACGCTGGCTGAACCTAGCAACATGGTTCTGCGTATAAATTAGTTACGGTTTAGCGCTTTGCTGAACTAACAAACACTTCATTATTTCGGCCCAACAGTGTGTCATGGTGGCATAGCAGAGTCAGTGACAAGTAAACAGAACACACATACATGTCTTCCCCATGTGCCACCGGTGGCTAAGCTGTTAAGACTGCCAGACTCGAATCCTAGCAAAGCTAATGTATTTATTACACTGTGTTCTTTGGGAAAAGAGAATATAGAACTATCCCAATGGGAAAGAGAAGATAGAATCATTTCACAATGGGAAAGAGAAGATAGAACTATTTCCCAATGGGAAAAAGAAGATAGAACTATTTCCCAATGGAAAAGAGAAGATAGAACTATCCCAATGGGAAAGAGAAGATAGAACTATCCCAATGGGAAAGAGAAGATAGAACTATCCCAATGGGAAAGAGAAGATAGAACTATTTCCCAATGGAAAAGAAAGAACTATCCCAATGGAAGAAGATAGAACTATTTCCAATGGGAAAGAGAAGATAGAACTATTTCCCAATGGAAAAAGATAGAACTATTTCCCAATGGGAAAGAGAAGATAGAACTATTTCCCAATGGGAAAGAGAAGATACAACTATTTCCCAATGGGAAAGAGAAAGAACTATTTCCCAATGGGAAAGAAAGATACAACTATTTCCCAATGGGAAGAGAAGATAGAACTATTTCCCAATGGGAAAGAGAAGATAGAACTATTTCCCAATGGGAAAGAGAAGATAGAACTATTTCCCAATGGGAAAAGAAAGATAGAACTATTTCCCAATGGGAAAGAGAAGAAGAACTATCCCAATGGGAACTGGGAAAGAGAAGATAGAACTATCCCAATGGGAAAGAGAAGATACAACTATTTCCCAATGGGAAAGAGAAGATAGAACAACTATTTCCCAATGGAAAGAGAAGATAGAACTATCCCAATGGAAAAGAGAAGATAGAACTATTTCCCAATGGGAAAGAGAAGATCCCCCAATGGGAAAGAAAGATACAACTATTTCCCAATGGAAAAGAGAAGATAGAACTATCCCAATGGAAAAGAGAAGATAGAACTATTTCCCAATGGGAAAGAGAAGATACAACTATTTCCCAATGGGAAAGAAAGAAAGAACTATTTCCCAATGAGAAAGAGAAGATAGAATCATTTCACAATGGGAAAGAGAAGATAGAACTATTTCCCAATGGGAAAGAAAAGATAGAACTATTTCCCAATGGGAAAGAGAAGATAGAACTATTTCCCAATGGGAAAGAGAAGATAGAACTATCCCAATGGGAAAGAGAAGATACAACCCCAATGGGAAAGAGAAGATAGAACTATTTCCCAATTGAAAAAAAAATCCAGAGGAATCAAGACTACTGGAAACAAAATACATTTAAGTCTTTTAAAATACGAAATTAACAGAGAACTTCATTCATTCTTATTTGTTTTGTGTGTTGATGTTGATAGTATGATCATTAGATCCTTGCCAAGACATAAATATCATTGTCTTTCTGATAGTAATTATCTCATAGACACGAAAAACTCTTTGATGAACCAGTAACATTATTTCAAATGGAAAAACATAGTGATACAAGAATTCACCTTCAAAACGCATTACAAGATATAAGTTTGCACACAATTTACAATTTTGATATCAGTTCTTTCTAATACTATTTAACGACAACTGTAAGATAAAACATTTCACAATTTCATATACCATTATATAATAAATACCTATAATATGAAATATATATATATATATCGACTTATGATTTAAAAGAGACACACTTTCTTCCCCATATTATTATGTACATATATAATTATCTCGTGGTGAATAGGGATGAAAATTTCTTAAATAACCCATAATAAGTCATACTATTGTAATATGCAGTTTGCACTTTCGAGGTATCAAAGTAGCAGAGGAAATGGTAATCTGATACACATAAAGTAAAATCATACGTCAAATATTTGTCAACCTTTCTATGCACATTATATTGCTTCAACAGTCATCTTGAACTGAGCATGCGTCGACGTAGTTTTCTTATTCTTTTCACTTCTTTTCTCCTTTTCTTTTAAAAATATTTTATTCTACAACATTGTGACTAGAGCAGTCGAGCCCGTGGGATAGGAGTTACACAGAGAAGAGATCACCAGTTCACTAAAAGACAGGGGGGGGGGGGGGGGGGGGGAATACAGAAAAAATTTAATTCATGTCACAATAGTCTAGTCAAACGTTTCCCATCTTGGCTGAGGAGGTCGAGGGGGTGTGGCTTTGAGGTTGTAACCTTCTCTTGTTGAAATTGTTGGGGAGATTTTTTTTCAGCGTTTCCAAAGCCCAAATTGACCAGATCCCCAAATGGGTCCGCTTGTCCCGGCGCAGCAGAACTGCCCTTCCGCAGGGAGGCCCTGGAGGTGAGCGCGGAGGGGGAGTGAGACGAGCGCATGGCCACCGTCGAAGCGGGAGGTGTGAAGGAAGCCGGCCCCACAGTGTTGCGCTGATTATTGTGAATGGGATTTCCGCCCTGGGCTTTGAAAAATGGTGACTGTACTGGCCTTGTAGGTTTCCGCCCATACTGCGCATTCCCTGAGGTTGCGGCCGCTGAGCTAAAGGAGGAAGAAGAAGAAGAAGAAGAAGAAGAAGAAGAAGAAGAAGAAGATGGCTGATGGTATCCGGGCTTTGCTCCCAGGGATGAGTAGCGGCTAGAAGACGTGGAAGGTCGGTGTTGATACGGAACAGGCGGCTGGTGCGAGGATGCCGACGCTCTACTGGTGACACCGGCAAGACTTGGTTGCTGGGACGTGGGTGAGGGACCGGGCCTGGGTGGTGCTGAGCAACCGACGTCATCGGCCCTCGTGGGTTCGCCATAGGCATTGCGACCATGGCTGGAATGCTGGCTTGACTTAGGAGTGGCCGGCGTGTCGTCTGTATTGAAGACGTGGCGGGGAAAGGGCTTGCAGGCATCGTGGCCTGCCGAGTGAGTGTATTTGACTTGGAGCCCATCCCAACACCTTGATTCATTCCAAGCGGAAGGTAGACGTGGGGACTCGGTGCCAGAGATGCCAAAGACCACTCGTGCCTCATCAAGTCTGAACTGGTCCGATTTCTGTGCTCAGACACGGTCTCACTACCGGGCGTTGCTGGAACACCCGTTCCAGACACAGACGTGGTGCCAGATTTCTTAGATAAGGGATCAAATATAATTGAGCTAAGATCTGCGGAAGGTGACAGAAAGTCATCATCATCATCATCATCATCATCATCATCTCCTCATCATCCTCATCACCGTCATTTTCGTCATCGCTACCCTCTTTATCATTAGAAGCTTGTCGGTGCTCTTGGCGAAGACGCCCTTTTTGGCTGTCACGTCGGAAAGCCTGCGAGCGAGTCAGTGAACTCCGAGACCCTCCGTTCCTTTCCATCTTCCTAACTTGTACGTCTTGAGCATTGTCCTTATCGTCTGTGACAACGAAGTTCAAGTCATCGGACTTTGAGCTCGCGACATTTCCTTGCCGTGTCGATTTGGGTTTGCCTAAGGGATCAAACACATCGGAATCTGTCGCATCAGATTCGCTGGATTCAAGTCGAATCAGCGGAGCATCCCTGGCAGTGGCTGATGAGGTGTTTGTTTTCTCCTTTGCCGTCATCGAGGTTAATGAGACTGGTGTGAGCTTGAGCTGTTGGAGGTGGTGGACGTTGTCTTGTAATGACTGGGCTATGGCCAGGGCTGGCTTTGTTATCCCTTTTGACCCTAGGGGGCGCCACGGGGGAGGGCTGATGATCTGGGGACCTGACAGGGGTCGGGCTGGGGGTTGGGTAGTTGGTCGCACTTTGGAAACGATGAGTTTGTCACCTGGGGAAAATCAATCAGGTAAAATAAGGACACGTTTGTAGGTAATGGACAAGGCATACGAATAAACTTCTATTGACAAGTAGATCGTTGCCTACCGTATAGTTATTATGTAAACAGATTCAAATATACAGCTGCTACTTATCAGACAAAAAGATCCAGGTGTACACGTATTTATGACATCAATGAACCCATGCTTACAAAAAGTTGTGACAAGAATGAACCCATGCTTACAAAAAGTTGTGACAAGAATGAACCCATGCTTACAAAACATTGTGACAAGAATGAACCCATGCTTACAAAACATTGTGACAAGAATGAACCCATGCTTACAAAACATTGTGACAAGAATGAACCCATGCTTACAAAAAGTTGTGACAAGAATGAACCTATGCCTACAGAAATTGTTACAAGAATGAACCCATGCCTACAGATATTATTACAAGAATGGACCCAATGAACCCATGCCTAAAAAATTGTGACAAGAATGAACCCATGCCTACAAAATTTGTGACATGCCTACAGAAATTATTAATGAACCCATGCCTAAAACAATTGTTACAAGAATGGCCTACAGATATTATTACAAGAATGGACCTATGCCTACAGAAATTGTTACACGAATGAACCCATGCCTAAAACATTTGTGACAAGAATGAACCCATGCCTACAGAAATTATTACAAGAATGGACCTATGCCTACAGAAATTATTACAAGAATGAACCCATGACTAAAACATTTGTGACAAGAATGAACCCATGCCTACAGAAATTGTTACAATAATGGACCAATGCCTACAAAAATTATTACAAGAATGAACCCATGCCTAAAACATTTGTGACAAGAATGAACCCATGCCTACAGAAATTGTTATGCCTAAAACATTTGTGACAAGAATGAACCCATGCCTACAAAAATGTTACAAGAATGAACCCATGCCTACAAAAATTGTTACAAGAATGAACCCATGCCTACAAAAATTGTTACAAGAATGAACCCATGCCTAAAACATTTGTGACAAGAATGAACCCATGCCTACAGAAATTGTTACAAGAATGAACCCATGCCTACAAAAAATGTTACAAGAATGAACCCATGCCTACAGAAATTGTTACAAGAATGAACCCATGCCTACAAAAATTGTTACAAGAATGAACCCATACCTAAAACATTTGTGACAAGAATGAACCCATGCCTACAGAAATTGTTACAAGAATGAACCCATGCCTAAACATTTGTGACAAGAATGAACCCATGCCTACAGAAATTGTTACAAGAATGAACCCATGCCTACAAAAATTGTTACAAGAATGAACCCATGCCTAAGAATTTGTGACAAGAATGAACCCATGCCTACAAAATTGTTACAAGAATGAACCCATGCCTACAGAAATTTGTTACAAGAATGGACCAATGCCTACAAAAATTGTTACAAGAATGAACCCATGCCTAAAACATTTGTGACAAGAATGAACCCATGCCTACAGAAATTGTTACAATAATGGACCAATGCCTACAGAAATTGTTACAAGAATGAACCCATGCCTACAAAATTTGTTACAAGAATGAACCCATGCCTACAGAAATCGTTATAAGAATGAACCCATGAACCTACAGAATTTGTTACAAGAATAAACCCATGCCTACAGAATTTGTTACAAGAATAAACCCATGCCTACAGAATTTGTTACAAGAATAAACCCATGCCTACAGAAATTGTTACAAGAATGGACTCATAATGAATCTATGCCCTCAAAAATTTGTTATACAGATGGATCCATGGCTAAAGGAAGTCGTTGCACAAAGGGTCTGTATTTACAAGAATTTGCTACATAAATCGATCCACATGCACAAAGAACTTGTTGTACAAATTATAGATCCATGTATACAACATTTTTGTTACGTCAGTGGCTGAATGGTTAAGCTGCCAGACAGGATCATGAGGTCCTGGGTTTAAATCCCATCACAGCTAGGTATGACATTGAATTCCTTTGGCAAGACACTTGACACGCATTTTGCCCACTCAACCGAGGTGCAAACACTAGGTTGGGAGTAAAAACCTGTGTCAAACTAGAGACCTGTCCAGTAACATGACTATCAACATCTTTTCCGCTTCTCGCTATTGACACCGAGATAAGCTCCGGCTTTATGGGCTGCCAACAGTCTTGAAGGAACTTAACTAAAGCTCTGGCATTATGGGCTGCCAACAGTTAACTTGAAGGAACTTAACTAAAGCTCTGGCATCATGGGCTGTCAACAGTCTTGAAGGAACTTAACTAAAGCTCTGGCATCATGGGCTGTCAACAGCTGTCAACAGCTCTTGAAGGAACTTAACTAAAGCTCTGGCATCATGGGCTGTCAACAGTCTTGAAGGAACTTAACTAAAGCTCTGCATCATGGGCTGTCAACAGTCTTGAAGGAACTTAACTAAAGCTCTGGCATCATGGGCTGGGAACTGTAACTAAAGCTATTTATGGGCTGTCTTGAAGGAACTTAAAAGCTAAAGCTCTGGCTTTATCATGGGCTGTCAACAGCCTTGAAGGAACTTTACTACAGCTCCGGCTTTATGGGCTGTCAGCGGCCATGAAGAAACTTTACTGGGCTGTCAACAGCCTTGAAGGAACTTTACTAAAGCCCTACTGTCAACAGCCTTGAAGAAACTTTACTACAGCTCCGGCTTTATGGGCTGTCAGCGGCCTTGAAGAAACTTTACTTAAGTCTGGCTTTATGGGCTGTCAGCAGTCTTGAAGGAACTTTACTATAAAACATATTCACTGCACAAAGCAACCGATGTATACGTGCATTTATCACACATTTGTATTCATGCATACAAAGAATCGCAACAGGCTTACTGGTCAAGGGCTGATCCTCAGTAGAGCTTTGCTGACTTGGCACATGCACACCATCCCCCTGCCTGACTAAAGCCAGTTTCATCTGAAAGTGGACATTACGTCAAAGGTCATTGATCAAAAGTTGATAAAAAAAATGACGGCATTCCTTTGTAGACCAACAAGCATAACAATTCAGAAATAACTTCCTTGTTTTTATTCCTTAACAGCAAATCGAATCAAAGGAAACAAACTCAGAATAAAGGAAATAATGTATCTAAATAGTGAAGAAGCAGAAAAAGAAAGAAAGAAAGAATGAAGAAGAAGAAGAAGAAGAAGAAGAAGAAGAAGAAGAAGAAGAAGAAGAAGAAGAAGAAGAAGAAGAAGAAGAAGAAGAAGAAGAAGAAGAAGAAGAAGAAGAAGAAGAAGAAGAAGAAGAAGAAGAAGAAGAAAAGAAGAAGAAGAAGAAGAAGAAGATCGAAGAAAATCGTGACACCCAAGTGATGAGACAATGAATTGAACAATCAACTTAAACTGTGACACCCAAGTAGATGAGACAATGAATTAAACAATCAACTTAAACTGTGATACCCAAGTGGATGAGACAATGAATTAAACAATCAACTTAAACTGTGACACCCAAGTAGATGAGACAATGAATTAAACAATCAACTTAAACTGTGACACCCAAGTGGATGAGACAATGAATTAAACAATCAACTTAAACTGTGATACCCAAGTGGATGAGACAATGAATTAAACAATCAACTTAAACTGTGACACCCAAGTGGATGAGACAATGAATTAAACAATCAACTTAAACTGTGATACCCAAGTGGATGAGACAATGAATTAAAATCAATCAACTTAAACTGTGATACCCAAGTGGATGAGACAATGAACAATCAACTTAAACTGTGACACCCAAGTGGATGAGACAATGAATTGAACAATTAAACAATCAACTTAAACTGTGACACCCAAGTGGATAAGACAATGAATTAAACAATCAACTTAAACTGTGACACCCAAGTGGATAAGACAATGAATTAAACAATCAACTTAAACTGTGATACCCATGTAGATGAGACAATGAATTAAACAATCAACTTAAACTGTGACACCCAAGTGGATAAGACAATGAATTAAACAATCAACTTAAACTGTGATACCCAAGTAGATGAGACAATGAATTAAACAATCAACTTAAACTGTGACACCCAAGTAGATGAGACAATGAATTAAACAATCAAATTAAACTGTGACACCCAAGTGGATAAGACAGTTAATTAAAAGAATCAACTTAAACTGTGACACCCAAGTTGATGATTGAGTGAATTAAAAGAATCAACTTAAACTGTGACACCCAAGTGGATGATTCAATGAATTAAAAGAATCAACTTAAACTGTGACACCCAAGTGGATGATTCAGTGAATTAAAAGAATCAACTTAAACTGTGACACCCAAGTGGATAAGACAGTGAATTAAAAGAATCAACTTAAACTGTGACACCCAAGTGGATGATTCAGTGAATTAAAACAATCAACTTAATACCGGGGTAAGAACAGAAAATCATTCTCTGGCAAAATAATTTGGAGGCCGTAAAACATCTTTCACGTCAATCACATTTATGGCTCTTTAATTATTCAGATTTTCTAATTAAGCGAGAAGTAACGCACAAATCCTATCTAACCGATAAGAAACTAGCATTTATTTATTGATTAACATACCGTCATCAGAGCTCTGCAAATTGCCAAATGGAATATTGGCCATGTCTGTTTCCTCTAACGATTCACTCGAAAGAGATGAGAACGAACTGGTTGACCCCTGGTTTGGGGGGAAAAGATATCATATGAAAAGATCAGAAAATAAAGTGAATCTTTATGTACCCATAACCTTGCAATTGTGTCGTCAGTTGCTGAGCGGTAAGGCTGCCGGACTGGAGATCATGAGGTTCCAAGTTCGAATCCTAGCAAAGCCAGATGCAACGTTTTGTTCCTTGGGAAAGACCCTTAACACGCATTTTCCCCACTCTACCCAGGTGCAAATGGGTACAAACACCAGCTTGGGAGAAAAAACCTGCATTAGACTAGCGTCCTGGCCAGGAGGTGATTATTTTTACCTGTTCCGCTTTATGCTATAGAAACCAGGATTTTCTCAGCTCTATGGGCCTTAAGGGCCTTGAAGGAACTATAACCTCGCAACACTGGCTCCTGCTAAACCACCATTCTCTCCTACCGCCAGCTTCTCGCCTATGTACAACTCAGGCAATATACAAAAACAATGAAACAGGGGTTTGTTCTGCATACCACCATACGCTAATAATTTGGCGTTAACTTTCCTTTACCCTTTGTCCGACACAGACCCTGCTGTACCGCAGCCTTGAAGCTTTCACCTACAGGGGAAATGACTCCCATCAAGTTCATAATTTTTATTTGATTTGATTTACCCACATCAACAACTAAGGTGATCTCAGGGTTTTTGGTAGGATTTTAAATTTTTCCTCGGACTGCCTTGTAAACAGCTAAGTGATCTTTAACGTGCACAGAGTGTTGTGGCCCGCGCACAGGACCTCTTTTTTTATCATCCGTCTCTGATGGGACTAGGCGTTGATCCACCTACCTGGACCAGGGGGTAGTTTTGCTTGAAAAAAATCAAGACAATTTCAATCGTTGGCGGAGTTCAACCCACTACCTTTTGGTTGAGAAGCCAACAGCTTGCCTCGGGACTACTGAGTCCCCTTCCAAGTTCATGACTGATAAACTTTATAAAGTCACATAAAATCAGTGTGTGACTCAAATTTCACAAAACATTTTTAAAAAAAAGATAAAGATGGATTTATAGTCCACATCCCCGCACAAGTGCAGACTCACTAACTCTACATCATTTATCCCCCGGCAGGCCATTTCACTCAAAGTCCTCAACTCCCGGGTGGAGCATACAGTACACAAGCCTGTTGGGCTTTTCGTACTAACACTCTAACAAGATTTTTCTCTACCTATAGCTGGGTACTCATTCAAACCTGAGTCAAGTGAGGAAATTAGAGTGAAGTACCTTTTTAAAAGAGTAGAACGTTGTGAAAACCCCCCCCCCCCTGTGCCAGCCGTTGGGCTCGAACCAGTGTCGTCGTGATTACCAACCCACAACACTACGGTTCAGCTACAATGCCTACATACATGATTGTGATGAGGAATAAACAATGAGCTGAAAAATATATACTTTGTATGGGTGATCTTGACTGTTATGTAATTTATAAAGACAAACACTGAGGCAATGGGCAATGGGCATGTCAAGGGTGAAGGAAATGACATCGAGTAATAGTAAAGCTCCATAGGAACACAGACAAGACAAATACAAGGAATAGATAGAAAAAATCCTGACCACCATGGGGATTGAACTCACTACTTCTGCGTCAGCACCCAACACCTCGCCATGAAAAGAAAGCTCGCTACCAACAAAGCTAACTACTCTCCTTAAAAGCGTAGTTGTTAGTTTTGGTTTGTTTTTTGCTGATGTGTGCAACTGCTACTGCTACTACTACTACTACTTCTACTATTGCTACTACTACTACTACTGCTACTACTGCTACTGCTGCTGCTGCTACTACTACTACTACTACTACTACTACTACTACTACTACTACTACTACTACTACTACTGCTACTGCTACTGCTACTGCTACTGCTACTGCTGCTACTGCTACTACTACTTCTACTATTGCTACTACTGCTACTACTACTACTACTGCTACTACTACTACTACTACTACTACTACTTCTACTATTGCTACTACTGCAACTACTACTACTACTACTACTGCTACTGCTACTGCTGCTACTGCTACTGCTACTGCTACTGCTACTGCTACTACTACTACTACTACTACTACTACTACTACTACTACTACTACTGCTACTACTACTACTACTAGCTGTTGGTTTTGGTTTGTTTTTCGCTGATGTCTTGTGAACTTTACCTCAAGTCCATATTTGGGCAAAGCTTCGGCACTTGCTGACCTCATCATGGCCGCCTGGATGTCGGCGTCTCCTATCAAATCCAAGTTCACTTTGTGGTAGCTCAGACGCAACTGGCTGTCATCATGGACATCACCACCGGCCGGTCTCCTAAGGAGTGCAGACAGAGAGAGATTATATTTCTCATACAGATCTATGTATATATATATATATATATAGATATAAAGATTTTTTTTTAAAAAGAGATAAAGATGGATTTATGGGCCGTATCTCCGCACACAAGTGTGGGCACATCGACTGCCTATCATTTCTCCCCCAGCCAGCCCCTTTCGTTCCAAGTCCTTCTCCACTCCCTGGGAGTATACAGTACAGCAGCCTGTTAGGCTATTCATACTAACACTCTGACAAGATCTGTCTCTACCTATGGCTGGGTAGTCATTCCCACCTGAGGCAAGCAGGGTGTGGTACCTTTCCTGGGAGTACAACGTTGTGGAGAAAAGAAAACCCGGGTCAGCCATGGGGTTTTGAACCAGTGCCATCGTGATCACAACACTACGGTTTTGAACCACTGCCATCGTGATCACAACACTACGGTTTTGAACCGCTGCCATCGTGATCACAACACTACGGTTTTGAACCACTGCCATCATGATCACAACACTACGGTTTTGAACCACTGCCATCGTGATCACAACACTATGGTTTTGAACCACTGCCATCGTGATCACAACACTACGGTTTTGAACCACTGCCATCGTGATCACAACACTACGGTTTTGAACCAGTGCCATCGTGATCACAACACTACGGTTTTGAACCAGTGCCATCGTGATCACAACACTACGGTTTTGAACCAGTGCCATCGTGATCACAACACTACGGTTTTGAACCACTGCCATCGTGATCACAACACTACGGTTTTGAACCAGTGCCATCGTGATCACAACACTACAGTTTTGAACCACTGCCATCGTGATCACAACACTACGGTTTTGAACCGCTGCCATTGTGATCACAACACTGGTTTTGAACCGCTGCCATCGTGATCACAACACTACGGTTTTGAACCGCTGCCATCGTGATCACAACACTACGGTTTTGAACCGCTGCCATCGTGATCACAACACTACGGTTTTGAACCAGTGCCATCGTGATCACAACACTACAGTTTTGAACCACTGCCATCGTGATCACAACACTACGGTTTTGAACCAGTGCCATCGTGATCACAACACTACGGTTTTGAACCACTGCCATCGTGATCACAACACTACGGTTTTGAACCGCTGCCATCGTGATCACAACACTACGGTTTTGAACCACTGCCATTGTGATCACAACACTACGGTTTTGAACCGCTGCCATCGTGATCACAACACTACGGGTTTTGAACCGCTGCCATTGTGATCACAACACTACGGTTTTGAACCGCTGCCATCGTGATCACAACACTGGTTTTGAACCACTGCCATCGTGATCACAACACTACGGTTTTGAACCGCTGCCATCGTGATCACACCACTACGGTTTTACCACAACGCCTCTGATATGGTGGCATTGGTAACCCAGTGGTTGGGCTGCTGGACTGAGATTCGTACAGTACTAGATTCTAATCCTGGTATCGCTAGGTCTGAAGTTGTGTTCATCATGGAAGACACTTCAAGCATCATTTCCTCTCCCACCCCTCCGCCCCCCCCCCTCCCATCCCATTCACGCCTGCGGATGCAAAAGGGTACCAGCACTGGCTATTGGCTAGGGAGAAAAACCTGTGTCAAGGGGGAAATTTAGGTTCACTCATTCTGCTTCATGCCATAGAAAGCCAGGCCATAACAGTTTTGGTCCCTTTCTTTAAAACAATCCATACAGTGAAAAAAACTGAATGTGAGGACTCCATAGTCCAGAGGCAAAGTGTCGGCCTTTCAACCCAAGGCTCGTGTGTTCGAGCCGAGCCGACACAGTCGAAACATTTTCTCGAGTTTTTTTTTCTTTGAGCAAAATCTATCCCCCACCCTGGTCCGGGCAGGTGGGGGTCGACACCTAGTCCCATCAGAGACGGACGATAAAACGGAGGTCTCGTGGCGCAGAGCAGAACGCTGTGTGCACGTTAGAGATCCCTTTGCCGTTTACAAGGCTTTGTGGGCAAAAATTTAGAATCCTACCAAAAAGAAAAAACCCCACGCCCCCTTAGTTGTGAATGTAGGTAACTAAAATCAAATTTAAAAAAACTGTGAAAACTGAACAGCATTAAGCGAAGGAGAGTGAAAAGATCGGCAGCCTCAAAGACGATCGTCTTCTGGACACCAAGGGCAAAGGAAGAAATAATTAAGAGATGATGCACAAATTTTTTTTTTTTTAAATTGTTCTCTGTGTATCTGTATGCGTCCATCTTGCAAAGGAGAAGGTTCTGCAATTAAAAAGTTTACCATTTTGACCGGCATCCTTCATGGTCGTGTTCTGAGGTTGAGGAGGGACAGAGAGATAACAAAACATTAAGAGACACAAAGATTTAAGACTTCGTATACACTCAAGAGTTGCTTTTTTCCACGTTCTAGTGTGGAGTGGATTCTGTAAATCAACCTTCACCATTTTAGTTTCATTTTCCGTTTGTTTCATTGACATTTATCCCGTCCACCATATGCGGTGTTCTCAGGGTGAATTAAAAGGAAGCAGAAAGATGAAAGACAAGGAAAAAGGGAGTGAATGGAAAGAAGTAGGACCTACCAGTAGCACAGTAGCGTCCGTCAACCGTCCCCAAATCATTTTGAGTGGTATACCTCTTTCAGCTTTTTTTTTTCTTTTGGTTTTTTTCTCAACTTCATGTCACGTTTTCCAATGAATAACAGAGTAAAAAAAATAAAAGACATCGCCTTACCCTGCACCCGACTCGCTCTTGTTTGATGGCAATGGCGGCCTCGGAGGCTGGAAAGAGGAAAAAAATTACTGTGACCAAAAATATAAAGAAGTGAAATACGTATGACTTCACTCAACTTTTAACGCCTTCGGCTGTTGAGACCAACCAAGCTCACAGCCTCAGCAGGCAGCTGTTCTTCTTATCTCAAAAACAAATAGTGAGGTAAGGGGTATGTCGAAAGTGAAGGACATGACATTGAACAATATTTAAAACACCATAGGAACAAAGACAAGACAAATACAAGGAAAAGACAGAAAAAAAATCCTGGCCACCGTGGGGATCAAAACCTGCGACCTCTACGTCGGCACCCATCGTCTCATCATGAAAAGAAAGTGTGCTACCAACAGCGCTAACTACGCTCCCTAAAAAAAGGAGTTTCATTAACAAGGTCTCTCGCACAAATCTATCCATAAGTAGCAGTCATATTCACTGACAATGCCCTCCCCGAGTATCCTAGACTACAATTCTTCTAGATCTAAACCTAGACTTATTTTTAGAAACAACCATTGAACATTGACGAATAAATACATTACAATCTATAGTATGCCATTGAAATAGATCTAACATAGATCTATACGGGTAAAAACAAACAGTAAAGCAAGAGGCTTGACGAAAGTGAAAGGAGCATAGTTAGCTCAGTTGGTACCGATGTAGAGGTCGCAGGTTTGACATGGTGACCAGGATTCTTTTCTGTCTTCCCTGTATTTGTCTCGTCTTTGTTCATATGGGGCTTTAACTCATTATGGTTTAAACAGGCCGAAAACAGCTGCATGCTACACAGCCTGCTGTGTTTAGCCCGGCCATACCCGGCCGCCCGCTAACTGCTTCCCATTGTTCAAGCCGCCAAACTCGGCTGTGGGTAACACCTTCTCTTTCGACGATGTTATGTATTTAAAGTGTTATTATTTCTAGAAAGCTGTTCGGTCTGTCTGAGCCTCTTTCTGATGCTAAAGGTCATGATCCTAATATAATAGCGTCACTATCCGGGAAGCCCGACATTGATGGTATTTTTAGCTACTGTATTGCCTTTGTTTAAACAAGCACATTTCATTGTTTTGCTTCAATCGTCTACATTTTTTATGTGTTTTCTGCTTTTGTTTTTATTTCTATCAATTTTTTCGTAATGGACGGTTGAATCTAGGTCATGGTTTTCCTATCATTGCCATGCTGAGACTTTTGTGTGATTTGACATGTTTTCACATGGTTTTCCTATCATTGCCATTTTGAGACTTTTGTGTGGTTTGACATGATTTCACATGGTTTTCCTGGCTGTGCTATGTTGAGACTTTTGTGTGATTTGACATGATTTGACATTGTTTCTATCATTGCTATGCTGAGATTTTTGTGTGATGTGACATGCTTTCACATGGTTTTCCTATCAATGCCTGTGTGATTTGACATGTTTTCATATGGTTTTCCTATCATTGCCATATTTGAGACTTTTGTGTGATTTGACATAATTTCACATGGTTTTCCTATCAATGCTATGTTGAGACTCTTGTGTGATGTGAAATGCTTTCACAGGATTTCTATCATTGCCCTGTTGAGACTTTTGTGTGATTTGACATGCTTTCACATGGTTTTCCTATCATTGCCATGTTGAGACTTTTGTGTGGTTTGACATGATTTCACATGGTTTTCCTATCTATGCTATGTTGAGACTTTTGTGTGATTTGACATGATTTGACATAGTATCTATCATTGCGATACTGAGATTTTTGTGTGATGTGACATGCTTTCACATGGTTTTCCTATCAATGCCTGTGTGATTTGATATGCTTTCACATGGTTTTCCTATCATTACCATATTTGAAATTTTTGTGTAATTTGACATGCTTTCATGTGGTTTTCCTATCAATGTTATGTTGAGACTTTTGTGTGATTTAACATGATTTCTATCATTGTCCTGTTGAGACTTTTGTGTGATTTGACATGATTTCACATGGTTTTCCTATCAATGCTATGTTGAGACTCTTGTGCGATGTGAAATGCTTTCACATGATTTCTATCATTGCCCTGTTGAAACTTTTGTGTGATTTGACATGGTTTCACATGGTTTTCCTATCATTGCCATGGTGAGACTTTTGTGTGATTTGACATGTTTTCACGTGGTTTTCCTATCATTGCCATGTTGGGACTTTTGTGTGATTTGACTTGCTTTCACATGGTTTTCCTATCATTGCCATGTTGAGACTTTTGTGTGATTTGACATGCTTTCACGTGGTTTTCCTATCATTGCCATGTTGAGACTTTTGTGTGATTTGACTTGCTTTCACATGGTTTTCCTATCATTGCCATGTTGAGACTTTTGTGTGATTTGACATGCTTTCACGTGGTTTTCCTATCATTGCCATGTTGAGACTTTTGTGTGATTTGACTTGCTTTCACATGGTTTTCCTATCACTGCCATGTTGAGACTTTTGTGTGATTTGACATGATTTCACATTGCTCTCCTATCATTGCCCTGTCAAGTTTTTTTTGTGTGATTTGACATGATTTCACATGGTTTTCCTATCAATGCTATGTTGAGACGTTTGTGTGGTTTGACATGATTTCATATGGCTTTCCTTTGCTTGCCATGTTGAGACTTTTCTCTGATGTGACATGCTTTCACATGATTTCTATCATTGCCCTGTCAAGTGTTTTTGTGTGATTTGACATGATTGCACATTGTTTTCCTATCATTGCCCTCTTGAGATTTTTTGTATGATTTGACATGATTTGACATTGTTTTCCTATCATTGCCCTCTTGAGATATTTAGTGTGATTTGACATGATTTCACATGGTTTTCTTATCATTGCCAAGTTGAGACTTTTGTGTAATTTGACATGATTTCCCATTGTTTTCCTATCATTGCCCTCTTGAGATTTTTGTGTGATTTGACATGATTTCACATGGTTTTCCTATCATTGCCCTCTTGAGATTTTTGTGTGATTTGTCATGATTTCACATGGTTTTCCTATCATTGCCATGTTGAGACTTTTGTGTGGTTTGACATGATTGCGTATTGTTTTCCTATCATTGCCCTCTTGAGATTTTTGTGTGATTTGACATGATTTCACAGTTTTTTTTTAAAATAATTGCCACCTTAAGTACATCACATTTTGTCACACTTAATTGTTGTCAAATCAGTCTATCTGCAATTTCATGTGTTAATCTCTTTCTTTTCTTCCTTTTATTCCTCTCTGGCCAAAATATGTTATGAAGATATTATGAATAATAGGCTATGTGTCATTAAACTTGAAATCAATGCCTCTTTCCACACAAATTAGCTTTGAAATCACCATATGCAGTGATCTAAGTGTGAATTCAAGAGGAAACTGCAAGATGCGAGAGAGGCATGTGAAAGAATGAAAGGAAAGAAGGAGAAGCTATCAGTAGCCCCTGCATACCAACCATACACACAAAAGCACCTTGCTAGTTTCATCGAAATTTACCCTGGTCCACCATGTGTGAACTAAGAGGAAACAGCAAAGATGAAAGGTAAGTAAGAGAGGGAAGGGAAAGAAGTAGGACCTATCTGCAGCACCTCCAAACGCCCACACATAAATACACACACACAAAGCAAACAACATCACTATATACAAAGAGTTAAACCAGAGTTAGAACAAGACAGCACTAAGATTACACACAAAATTTCAAATGAGCGCTACATAAGTTGGCCATTAATTACCCTGTTGGTTTGCTTTTCTTCAACAAAGGAATGCTCGTCACGCCTAGAATGCACGATGCCACCTGAAGGCTGGAACGAGGTTCTTTTCTCATCATCGGTCATCTGTGGACAAAAGATTGACACTCACTATTGTAAAATTCGGCCTCAGGGGTTATTCAAATCAAGCCTAAAAGAGGATTATACTATTCATTTCAATAAGCACACCTTTCGCTTGCAGGAAAAATGATCAATCTGATCAACTTTTAAAATTAATATAAATGCAAATCTATAAGTTCCTACAAGGCCATTAAGGCCCATAGAGCCGTAGCTCATCCCGTTTTCTGTAGAATGAAGCGGAACAAGTGATTATAATCACCTCCTGGCTAGGACGCTAATCTGACGCAGGTATTTTTTACTGCAAAGCTAGTGCTTGTACCCCTTTGCATCAGGGTAGAATAGGGAAAATATTTTTAAATATCTTTCTTTCCCAAGGAGCATACATTAGACCTAGCTTTGCTAGGATTCAAACCTGGACTCCATGATCCCAAAGCCTAATCATTCGACCATAATGCAAAAACAGTGTGCAAATTTTCAGTTGGTCCCATTCTTCGTTATTAGATTTTTAAAAAATTGTTTTTAAGATTGTTAGATTAAGACCATGCGATAATCTCTTATAGTGCTAATTACTACTTACAAATTAGACAAGATAAGATTTTTAAAAAGAAAAAGACAAGCTGTCATTGACTTAAAAAGTGAACTCAACTTGGCAGTAATTCAGTCAACTTTTTGTATTTTTTTATTTTTCCACTTGGAAAGCCTTAAGGTTGAAAGACAACTCCTCACTCCCTCCCTCCCTCCCTCCCTCTTTCTCAATTCAAAAAGGGGGAGAAGGAATAATAATCTGTGTGTCTTAGATTGAAAGACCGGGGTGGAAAGGATGCTTGCAGACTGATTTAACGTAAAGAAAAAGATTTTCTTAAATTCTTACACTTGAAATCTTGGTTCTAATGTCAGCAACAGCCTTCTTGCCTTGAACTTTGACCTGTGAATGATAAACAAAAAAAAGAACCTTAACAGAATACAAACGACGAAGCACATAAGACCTCCTTCAACACCTTTTATTTTTTTTTAAATAACAAAACAAAACAAACAACAAAAGATATAATAAATAAACAGCAAATAACCAAAAAAAACAAAATAGCAAAAAAAAAATCACAAAAACTAACTAAGAAGATCTCAATCATAAAACAAAACAGTTGAAAGATGAAAAAGTTTAAAAAAAGAAGAAAACTAAAGTATAAATTCTCCTTTTTATTTTTAAGACAAAAAATATGCCACAGCAAAGACAAATCTACAAATTGATGAAAAACACAGAAAATGGAGCGTTTACTCAATTTGATTTGATTTCAAGCTTACCCATATCCACAACTATGGTGATCTCTCAGGGGATTTACAACTCAAAAAACCTACACATCACACTGTCATTGTCATAGACAGAAGTTTTTTTTTTATCGCCCTAAAAACAGATGTAAACATTAGTCAGCGACGCAAATGTTTCCTTGAAAATTGACTCTACAGCTCACTATGACAATAATTATATATAGACACAAACAGTGAGATGAGGAACACGTCAAAAGCTGATGAGGAAGGACATGGCCTAAACATTGAAGCCACGTAGAAATAAAGACAAGACAAAAGCAAAGGGAAAAACAGAATAAAAAACATTTGGATAAAGATGGATTTATAGTCCGTATCACCGCAAAAAGTGCAGGCTCACTGACTGTACATCATTTATGATCCCCCAGAAGGCCATTTCATTCAAAGTCCTTCTCAACACCTGGGGGAGCATACCTGATAGGTTTTTCGTACTTACACTCTGACAAGATCTTTCTCTACCTATAGCTAGTTACTTATTCACATCTGAGTCAAGTGAGGAAAGTAGAGTGAAGTACCATTCCTAAGAGTACTACGTCGTGAAAAAAAAACCCCCACCTGTGCCAGTCGCAGGTGTGGGTTTGAACCAGTGTCGTCTGATTACTAACTCAGAACACTACGGTTCAGCTAGCCACAATGCCTCCTTGGGCACAAGACAGTTCAGAATGGATTTCGAGACCTCTGTGTTGACTTTGCATTGATTTCATCCCTACATCCACAACTGGGGTACGCATCTTGCCTCCATAACCCAAGTCTGGTAGCCCCTTGGCATAGCAACTTGCTAGACTTGGCAAAGTTGTTTTCTTGCTTATTTTTATATTTGATTTCATTTGAATTTACCAACATCCACAATGAAAGCGATCTCAGGGTTGTTCGTAGGCTTTTTGCTTTTTTTGCTTTTTTTTTGCCAAGACTGCCCTGTAAACAACCAGGGGGTCATTAAGTTGCACAGTGTTGTAATCTGCACACGGGACCTCCTTTTATGGTCCCATCTCCAAATGAGACTGAGTAAAACTTGTAGATCCACTTACCTGGACCAGGGGAGTCAGTTTCAGCAACAACCAAACCAAAAGAACAAAGATAAATTTTCAAACCCCTTTCATGAACCCACTGCCGTTTTGGGTTTAGAGACAGCAGACACCTTACCTCTGGACCAGTGTGTGTGTGCCCCTACTTAGCTGTGCCCCTTCTTAACTGTGCCCCTGTCTGGAATTCTCTCCCCAAACACTCAAGAGAAATAGACTCAACTGAGACATTTAAGAAAAAATTAAAACCCACCTGTTTTCCACACAGCCCTAAAACCCACAAAGATTCATATTTCTCACTGCTGTCACAAATGTAGCTCAATAATGTTATTTTTTGTTTACAAAATATTTTGTTATGCAAACAGGTAGTAGAAACGGTCAAAATTTTAAAACTGATTACCCTAAGAAAAAAATATTTTTTGAGAAAATGGCAGTGAAAACTTGTATATCGGCAGTTAACCGCCAAATGTGGCAACACACGATATTTGAACGTTTGTTTACAAAATCTCCGTCGCTGACTAAGAGAAAGGGTAGTAGAAACGGAAATGTGGCAAAACACGATAAAAGCATGGGATATAGAGGAAAAACAAATAACTGTTCATTTCTACGCCTGTTTTCACAACAGTGCACATCTAAACCTAGATTTATAATCTTATTTAGTTAACAATGCCAAATGACTGTCCAAAAAAAAACAAATAACTGTTCATTTTCTGCTTTATTTCTTGATTAACAGTCTCCCGTCTTGTGTGAATGTGTGATATAAGAGGCGCGGCAGTGTGTACACACGCACAAGCATGGGATATAGAGGAAAAAACAAATAACTGTTCATTTCTACGCCTGTTTTCACAACAGTGCACATCTAAACCTAGATTTATAATCTTATTTACATAAGTAACAATGCCAGAGACTGTCGAAAGAGTAAGGGGCTGCTACAACATGGGAAACCCATCTGAAGTGTTTGTTTTGTGTTATTTTCTGTTGATTTTTTTACTTGCATTTTTTGTCGAAATGTAGTTTTTCCACATTAAAATTCTATCTCCTCCGCCATTTACCGAACGATTTGTATTCTATTTGGCACACAGGTTCCTCTTGTCAATGTTAATAGAATGACGTCGGTTTTTTTTTATATATTGTTAACTTTTTGAGAATTTTTTTTTTGTAATAAAAACGCCGTTTTTGTACATTCACGATATATATAGTATTTTCAAAAATTCATTTAAAAAAAACTATCCAAAATTTCGAAAAAACCCGACGTCGTTCTTTAGATATTGAATGGAAAAGATGATCTTTTGAGTGATTTTATTCATAACTAAGGAGGAGATAGATTTTGAAAATTGAGTCAGAATCCAAGATGGCGGCCGTTTCTGGCAACCAAGGACGCTACAAACTTTTCAATGATATAGGATGACTGTATTTTGATAGTACTCATGTACATACTAAAAGCAAAAACCTTAACTCAAAAGCAAAAAAATCACTTCAGGTGGTGGGGGGGGGGGGGGGGAATTAATGAAACTGTCATAAAATACCTTCTTCCTTTGAAATATCAAGGAGTTTGTTTTAATGTAACTGTCATAACATGCCTTCTTCCTGTCAAATATCAGGGTTTTTTTAATGTAACTGTCATAAAATGCCTTCTTCCTGTGAAATATCAGAGTCTTTTTTAATGTAACTGTCATAAAATGCCTTCTTCTTGTGAAATATCAGGGTTTTTTTTAATGTAATTGTCATAACATGCCTTCTTCCTGTGAAATATCAGGGTCTTTTTTAATGTAACTGTCATAAAATGCCTTCTTCCTTTGAAATATCAGGGTCTTTTTTAATGTAACTGTCAT
Source organism: Doris montereyensis (assembly GCA_037039925.1). NCBI lineage: Eukaryota > Metazoa > Mollusca > Gastropoda > Nudibranchia > Dorididae > Doris > Doris montereyensis. The sequence goes on along the minus strand of JAXRKP010000213.1, from coordinate 186,503 downwards.
AAAATGCCTTCTTCCTTTGAAATATCAAGGTTTTTTTTAATGTAACTGTCATAAAATGCCTTCTTCCTTTGAAATATCAAGGTTTTTTTTAATGTAACTGTCATAAAATGCCTTCTTCCTTTGAAATATCAGGGTCTTTTTTAATGTAACTGTCATAAAATGCTTTCTTCCTTTGAAATATCAAGGTTTTTTTTTTTTGTAACTGTCATAAAATGCCTTCTTCCTGTGAAATATCAAGGTCTTTTTTTTAAATATCAGGGTTTTTAATGTAAGTGTAAGCATCATTAAATGCTTTCTGCCTTTGAAATATCAGGGTTTTTTTTAATGTAACTGTCATAAAATGCTTTCTTCCCATGAAATATCGGTGGGGGGGGGAGGGGGGGGGTTAATGTAACTGTCATAAAAAAATTAAAATGCCATCTTCCTTTGAAATATCAAAGGGGGGGGGGGGGGGGGGTTAATGTCACTGTCATAAAATGCCTTCTTCCTTTGAAATATCAGGGTTTTTTTTTATGTAAATGTCATAAAATGCCTTCTTTCTATGAAATATCAGGGTCTTTTTTTAATGTAACTGTCATAAAAACCCTTACTTCCTTTGAAATATCACATCTTTGAATATCGCAGACTGTTTCAAGAGGACACAATATTATGGATAAAATAAAACTCATAAAGTCGAAGGTAAGTAATAAGAAGTTGTGGTAATACATGTGGTAACTGCATGGTGAGGTCATTGGGTAAAGAAAAAGGCAAGCGCAAGCTCTTGAAGAAACCAAAATTATTACGGGACCAAATAGTCTATTTGTGAAAAAGTAGGCATAATGCAAGAAAAAAAGAAAACAAAACGTTTAAATTTCTAGCGAAATGATTAATTTAAGTATCTGTTTTGTTAAAAATAGTTATTGTTAAACGTATAATCACTGAAAAAAGAAAGAAAAATGGCCTTTCGTTGTCCTATTATACCTGTTCAACGACCCATAATCATTGCACATATAATAAAAGAAAAAAACCATTTCAGTTTCATGAATTCTTATATACCAGTGTAAGGAGATACATGGAATGCATCACACAAATCCTTTAGGAGAGTAAAGTCATTTGGAGGATAGAGGAGGTGGTGGATATTTTTAAAGACGTTTGTCGGGAGGGTGTTAATTTGGGGAGGAAGTGTTGCTATTTTTTCGGTATCCCCTTTTTTTAAACTTTTTTTTTATTTGAAGGGGTTGAGTTTCTTTTTAGGGTCAGTTTTTGGTGGAGTGTTTTTATGTTTTGTTTTAGGGTTGTTGTTTTTAATGAGGGGGAGGGGGGAGGGGGGGTGGCTTAGGGGGTGTTTATTTAATGTCCTTTTTTTTTGGTCTTGTTCAGGTTTAATTTGGGAATGAGGAGGCGAGCGAGCAGAGAGGGGAAAGGGGGTTCAAAATCAGTCGGGAATGAGTAAAGAACTGCAGTTGGATAATGCAAGTGGGCAGGGAGAGGTAAAACAAGCAACACGTTTAAAACAGAATTAAG
>JAXRKP010000213.1:35000-177500 GCA_037039925.1 Doris montereyensis | reverse complement strand
GCTCACCAACTGTACATCGTTTGTCCCCCAGCAGGCCATCTCATTCAAAGTCCTTCTCAACTCCCCGGGAGCATATTAGGTACAACAGCTTGTTAGGCGCTCTGTGCTAACACTCTGACAAGGTCTTTCTATCTATGGCTGGGCTCATTCACACCTGGAGTCGAGTGAGGAAGACAGAGTGAAGTGTCTTTCTGAAGATTCCAAAGTTGTGAAATAAGAACCCTCCTGAGTAGCCATGGGTTTTTTGAACCAGCGTCCTTGTGATAAACAAACTTACACCACTACGGTTTCCTACAACACCTCTCTACAACTTATCCTAGTTTCTATAGTAGGAAGCAAAACAGGCGTCGAACATCAGCCCTTGTGGGGACATTAGACGGTGCTGGGTCACGAGGAAAATGTGTCTTAGGTGTGTCCTTCCCAAGGAAGACAATGCTGGATTCGAACCCAACATCTCCGATCTTAAATCCAGCAGCTTCACCACTAGGCCAATGACGCCATTTCTTCGGCTTAGCTACCATGTTTGTGAGATTTCTTTGGCCGTTGTTTTTTTTTGTTTGTTTCTTTGCTTTTGATGTTGCTGCAGCTTAAGTTTTCACTCTAACCACAAGTAAAAATAAAACAACAAAAAACCCAACTTTCTCAAAAAAAACAAACTTTCTGTAGTTACCAGTTGTTGTTTTTTTCATCCGCACTGAAGAGCTCTTAAAAATGACCGCAATCAAGTTCCTTTATATTACAAAACGATACAATTGTTATAGTCGTGTTACAATGTGAATGAAAGCAGTAAAGATGTGTCGGGGGTAGGGGTGATGAAATACCTTGGTTTTCGGTGACATGAACTAGAAAACAGAGATTGTAATTGGATTGTATAAGTTTGGACATGCAAGGAACAAGGAACAACAACAACAACAACAACAACGAGATATTGGCGTTGAAGACAGCACAAGAAGCCAGGATGACAGAAGGAGAGACAGAATGGGTGAGTGACTGGAAAATTATGACTTCAGTTGCACGATAATGGTGATGGTGATGGTGATATTGATGATGGTGATGATGATGATGATAGAAAAGAGAATGCTAATTATAATCATGATTATAGCAAAGGTGCTGATAATGATGCTAATGACAATGATGATGATTTTGTGGTGGCTGTGGTGACAATAATGATTATCATCATCATGATGATAATGATGATGATGATGATGATGATGATGATGATGATGATGATGATGATGATGATGATGAATGTGAGAATGATGATGATGATGATGATAATAATGATCAAGATGAAAGTAGAGGGAGAAGGCGATCAAGGAAGAAGCTTCGAAGGAAGATAAAAAAAAAGTTTGAAGAATCAGGGTAAGAATTGGAGCAGCAGTAGGAATATGAGGTAGAAGAGGAAGAGGAGGAAGGGGGAGGAGAAAGGAGACGAGGAAGAAGAGGAGGAGGAGAAAGAGGAGGAGGAGAAAGAGGAGGAGGAGGAAGGAGGAGGAAGAAAAAGAGGAAGAGGAGGAGGAAGAGGAGGAGGAAGAAGATGAGGAAGAATAGAAGGAAGAAGAAGAAGAGAAGGAAGAAGAAGAAGAAGAAGAAGAAAAAGAAGAAGAAGAAGAAGAAGAAGGAGGAAGAAGAAGAAGAAAAAGAAGAAGAAGAAGAAGAAGAAGAAGAAGAAGAAGAAGAAGAAGAAGAAGAAGAAGAAGAAGAAGAAGAAGAAGAAGAAGAAGAAGAAGAAGAAGAAGAAGAAGAAGAAGAAGAAGAAGAAGAAGAAGAAGAAGAAGAAGAAGAAGAAGAAGAAGAAGAAGAAGAAGAAGAAGAAGAAGAAGAAGAAGAAGAAGAAGAAGAAGAAGAAGAAGAAGAAGAAGAAGAAGAAGAAGAAGAAGAAGAAGAAGAAGGAGAAGCAGAAGCAGAAGCAGAAGCAGGAGAAGGAGGAGAAGGAGAAAATGAACAAGAATAAGAAAAGAGAAGCAGGAGAAGAAAAGAAAAAAGCAAGAAATAGAAGAAAAATATGTATTTATGGAAATCCTAATGGGGGTATGACAAAAGATAAATGATGATGATAATGATGAAAGGGTAACTTCAAAGCTGATGATGAAACATTAATAAATAATTCTTCTATGGATGCAATATTTATAGATAATCAAACCCCACTATAGCTTTTGTTGAAACTTACCCCGCCCATCGTAAGCCTCAATCTCAGGGTGAATTGAGACGAATCAGCAAGATGAAAGAGAGAAATTTAAAGTGAGAGACTAGAGTAGAACCTAACACCTGCCAACCGAACCACAACATCACAATAGAAACATCATCACAATAGAAACATCATCACAATAGAAACAACATCAGCACAGAAACATCATCACAATAGAAACAACATCACAATAGAAACATCATCACAATAGAAACATCATCACAATAGAAACATCATCACAATAGAAACATTATCACAATGGAAACATCATCACAATAGAAACATCATCACAATAGAAACAACATCACAATAGAAACATCATCACAATAGAAACATCATCACAAATAGAAACGTTATCACAATGGGAAACGACATCACAATAGAAACATTATCACAATAGAAACATTATCACAATAGAAACATCATCACAATAAAACAACATCACAATAGAAACAACATCACAATAGAAACATCATCACAATAGAAAACATCACAGATAGATTCACAATAGAAACATCATCACAATAGAAACAACATCACAATAGAAACATCATCACAATAGAAACATCATCACAATAGAAACATCAAACATCACAATAGAAGCAACCTCACAATAGATACTTCACAATAGAAACATCAATCACAATAGAAACATCACAATAGAAACAACATCACAATAGAAACATCACAAAAGAAACATCACAATAGAAACATCATCACAATAGAAACAACACCACATTAGAAATCACAAAAAGAAAGCAATATCACAATAGAAACATCACAAAAGAAACAACATCACAATAGAAACATCACAATAGAAACAACACCACAATGAAAACATCAAAAGAAACAACATAGAAAAACATCACAACATCAGCAATAGAAACATCACAAAAAGAAACAACACCACAATAGAAACATCACAAAAAAACAACATCACAATAGAAACAACACAAATAGAAACATCATCACAATAGAAACATCACAATAGAAACATCACCAATAGAAACATCACAATAGAAACAACATCACAATAGAAACAACATCACAATAGAAACAACATCACAATAGAAACAACACAAAAGAAACAACATCACAATAGAAACATCACAATAGAAACAACATCACAAAATAGAAACAACATCACAATAGAAACAACATCACAATAGAAACATCAACAATAGAAACAACATCACAACAGAAACAACACCACAATAGAAACAACATCACAATAGAAACAACATCACAATAGAAACATCACAATAGAAACATCACAATAGAAACAACATCACAATAGAAAAAACATCCACAATAGAAAACATCACACAGAAACAACATCACAATAGAAACATCACAATAGAAACAACATCACAATAGAAATATCACAATAGAAACAACATCACAATAGAAACGATCACAAACTAGTGGGAAACAACATCACAATAGAAACATCATCATTTCAGAAACAAATTCATCACAATAGAAACAACATCACAATAGAAACAACACAAAAGAAACAAATCACAATAGAAACATCACAATAGAAACAACATCACAATAGAAACATCACAATAGAAACATCACAATAGAAACATCACAATAGAAACATCACAATAGAAAACAGCATCACAATAGAAAATAACAAAAGAAAAGATCAAGAATAGAAACAACATCAAGAATAGAAACATCACAATAGAAACAACAGAATAGAAAACACCACAATAGAAACATCACAATAAAACATCATCACAATAGAAACAACATCACAATAGAAACATCACAATAGAAACAATACCACAATAGAAACATCACAATAGAAACATCATCACAATAGAAACAGAGAATTTGTTACAACAACCTAAGTGAGCATGGAGGTGATGTTGTAAGAGGAAGACTAAATCAGGACACAGAGTTTTTTCTTATCTTATTCTGTGTACACTACACTCATGGTAAACATAAAGTAGGACAATTTTATCAAACGTTATCATCTGTAACAGGAATGAACACACCCATGCTGTACACTCACCTTGACCTTTCCTCAACCTTTGTAACTGTTCCACACTTCCTTCCCTTTACGGTCACGCTTTTCTGCAAAGATAAAGAGAACGATGCAATGAAGAAAGTTTCATTCAACTAGTGGGAAAAATCGTATAGAGTAAATAAAGTGTTGTCATCATTTCATGCAAGGATGAAATTCATCACAAAGTTTACATTGACAGGTGACCCTGTCAGAAGAAGAAAGAAGAAAATGAAGGAGTGAATTTTAAAAAGGAGGAGGAGGAGGAGTGAACAGGAGGAGGAGGAGGGTGAAAGAGGAGGGTGAGGAAAGAAGTAGGAGGAGGAGGAGGAGAAGAAGAAGAAGGTATGGTGTTTTGCTTGGCCTTAAGCTTTTTCTCTGTTTTCCTTAGAAGAAGAATTTTCAAGAAAAGAAGATTCCCCAGAAGAAGATAATATGCTGATGGAGACAGTTTTGTGCCCAGAAGCCGGAAAAAGTGTAGTGCAGAAGAAGGGTCTTTAAATAAGAAGATCAAAATCTGTGAAATTCCGAATCAGATTTTTAGAAGAAGAAGAAGAAGAACTGAACTCAAGAAGACTCCTCCCCAGAAGAAAAAGAATAAAAAGAACAAAAAGGTAAACAAGAAGAAAAGACCAACAAGAAGAAATAGGATGAAGAGGGAGGAGGAGGACGAGGAGGATGAAGGAGGAGGAGGAGGAGGAGGAGGAGGAGGAGGAGAAGGAGGAGAAGGACATGAAGAGGAGGAGGAGGAGAAGGAGAAGGAGGAGGAGAAGAAGAAGAAGAAGATCAAATCATTGCCAAGAAGTGATATTTCTATCATTATTCTTTTTTGTTATTCTTATTCTCCATCTTAAATCTCAATATTATATCATAATTATCATCAATACCATCCTCGTTATTATCATTTTTGTTTTTCATTATTATCATCTTTATCGTTATCATCACTATTTATTTTGATACTTTCATAGTATAATGACTACCATCAACAGCAACACCGAAACAATGACTGCAAACTGTAGACTTCAAGGCACCTTGACATTCCTCACCCACTCTTAATGTAACTGGACTGCGACACAAGTTTGTCTTCGTACATGGTTGCCTGTCGCTCAAACAGAGTCCACAAACCCGCAACCTCTGTTCAAATCTCCAGTCGCCCATAGATAAACTGTGGACCCACCAAAACACAATAAGCAATGAAGAAAAGAAAAAAAAGGTCATTCATTTAGTGAGGTTTCTTTGTTTGTTACTTTGTTTGTATGTCCTAATGAGAATTTACCATGCCCACCATGTGCGTGGTGATATCAGGGAATTTAAAAAGGAAAACAGCAGCAGGATGACAGAGGAGAGAGAATAAAGTGAAAGGAAAGAAGCAGGAGCTGCCAGCAAGCCCACCAATTGTCCACTTGGTCAGGGTAGCCGTAAAAGAGAGAAAGGAGAAAGAAAGAGAAAGAGAGAGAGAGAGAGAGAGAGAGAGAGAGAGAGACTTCTGTCGGCTGCTTAATTTGTTTCATCAAAATTTACCCCATCCACCATATGAGAAAGTATTCTAATAAAAGGGTGAATTTAAAAAGTAAAAGAAAGAAAAGAAAGAGCGAGATGAAAGAGAAGTGAAAGTGAAAATGGTGAAAGGAGTGAAAGAAGGTGAAAGAGGTGAAAGAGAGAGATTCCCCAAGGATAGAAAGGAAAGAGAGTAGAACCTACCAGCAGAGAGAAAGTGAGGAAATTGGTTTATGGGGTCTTTTAAAGGGAATATCCAAAATTCTTAGAAATTCCCGAATAGATTTTATAGGTGTTTTGCTTGACAGACTTAAACTGAACTCAAGAGACTTTTCTCAGTTTTGTGAGACAGATAGACAAAGAAACAAATAGACCAACAAGGAAATATTTTCAAACAAACCGTGTTCTGGACAAACAGGACCAAGGACAAGCATGAGAGACAGACACCCTAGTCTGTTTATATTTTGACAACTTGGATATCTTGATTGATGTTAAAACATAAATAAGTGAATGTATAAGAAAACTGACCAATCAATCTGACGAGAGCGTGTAGGAAGGCTTTGGAAATAGCATCTCCGTCTTTGAGCATTGAATTCCTGACTATGTCAGCTTTCAGGTTCTTCTTCAGGTGGCTGGACTGAAATTCGGATGGAATCGTTGAAGGTTTAAAACAAAACAAATCATGCCCCAGCATTTGCTTTGGCTACCATTACTAACCAAACACTACATTTCTATAAGAGAAGGTGGAAACTCATTGGATAAAAGTACATTGGGGAGTCAATTCGTCAGTGTGCTAACAATTTGATGGTGAAAGTTACAAACCGTGCAAGTCCAATTTTGGGTGTTTGGGGAAAATCAAAGAAAATGATGCTGCGCTTTTAGTCTATTTTCACAAACATACATGGAGTGCAAGTGTCAAAAACTAGACCCAATAGGGATACACCAAACACTAATTGCTCATATAGGCTATTCTACGGGTTTCTATTGGTTCTTGTGCAGTGGAATCCTAACTAGACGGGTTCTCTAATATTAAAAAAAGAAGAAAAAAAGTGTTACTAATTTTAGACCTCCACGGTCTTCTTCTTTCTGCTACTTTCACTGTCGATACTGGCCCTAAGTCAGACTACAGGTCAGAATGAAATTGATCAATTTCAAACACTCCTCATCCTATGATCTAACATCATAGTAAATGAGGAAACATATGCGCTGAGGTATTCCTAAGTTATCATAGACGCATTTTCAAGAACAATGTAATTCATATTCCACAAAGAAAAAAATCTTCTTTATTATTATTATTTCTCAAAACCACTAAAAATGACTTAGGAGAAATTATTAGCACACTGACCATTTGGCTTTGTGTATTTAAAACAACCAAACAAAGGGATCAAGAATAAGAATTTGGATACAATTTTAAAACATTTAAGCAAATTAGTAAATAAAATATTTTTATCAATATAATCTATAATCTATAAATAGAAGTAAAAACAAATCAAAACTGCAATCCGACCTAGCGTCTTTATTTCTCAACTGATAGCACTCACATTTTCTGTAAAGGTCACACAAGGCCTATGGGTGAGCTCTTTTAACCTTTAGAATGATGCAGTATTATTTGGTGATGACTAATTAATTTATTCATTTTTGCATTGGGTTTAGGTCTTTTTATTAACAAAAACGCTTCAACAGCCTCAAAAACAACCTCAATTATGAAATCAATATATTTGGAGATCTCTGTCAGCGACCAGAGTGACATCATCAATGACAATATCTGCCTAATGCTATCAAATTGTGGTCATTTTGCACATTAGCGGCGTAAATAAAATGGGTCAAATTTGTATTCTTTATCAGCATCGGCTTAGGTCTACCTTTAGAGATGAGACGGAATACATTTGTCTACAATCCCTTATCCTGAATCCCCTTCCCCTACCCGTCTCATCTCTAAATGTAGACCTGAGCCGATACTGACAACATGTACAAATTTGACCCACTTTATTTTACTCCGCTAAAGTGTAAAATTACCCAAATTGTATTTCACGTTACGAACCAAAAAATATCTAATCTCTAGATCAACATAAATCTATGTGGCACACCGTACATTCATTAGATCTGCGTTACCGACCACTAGTCACACGCTTCATGAGTAGCGAGACATCTTCATGGTGGCAATGCAGTTACACCTACAGTAATAATCAGTCAATCATAGTTCAAATCCCCGCCTGGGACAAAGGTTGTTTTTTTTTTTTCATTTTATCATTGTATTATATTCTTTTTTAAATCTTATGATGTCTCATCTTCGCTCAGGGCTTTGGTTTCCTCCCGATTTTTGTAAATAAAGGGTTTTAAAAGCCAAATAATAATAATTCAAAGTTAGAAAACACAAACTTTTCTAAGATAAAAATTACATGATGAATCCAATACTGATGTTTATTATTCAACCTGAGGGCAGACAAAAAATGAAAACAAAATTTAAAGTAAGTAAATGACCTTGTCATTGTCCATCTCTGCCGATGGGACTAGGACTTAGATCCTCAAGAAATCTTTTCAACCTGGTGGGGGCTTAAAGGCGCCTACTAAAGTGGGTTTTTTGCTTTGAGTCTGGGTTTTTACTTTTAGTATACATATCAACTGTCAAAATAAAGTCATCCTACATCATTGAAAAGTTTGTAGTGTCCTTGGTTGCCATGGAAATGGTCGCCATCTTGTTATGAATAAAATTACTCAAAACCTGTGCAGAATGTTTTTTTCATTCAATATCTAAAGACTGACAGCAGGCTTTTTAGATATTTTAGATAGGTTTATTTTAATCAATTTTTTACAATAATACATATCGTGCATATACAAAAATGGCATTTGTATTACAACTTAAAATTTCTCAAACAGTAAAAAAGATAATTATTAACATTGACAAAAGTGTGCCAAATATAATATAAATCGGTAGGTTAACAACGGAGGAGATAGAATTTTAGCGTGAAAAAACTACATTTCGAGAAAAAATGCAAGTAAAGAAATGAAAAGAAAATAACATAAAGCAACCGTTTCAGATGGGTTGCCCTTCTTGTAACAGCCCCCTTACACTTTAGACAGCCTCTGCCATTGTTACTAATGTAAATAGGATTGTAAGTCTAGGTTTAGATGTGCATTGCTGTGAAAACAGACGTCACAATGGCCAGTTTGTAAATGGTTTTTTCCACTATGTGTTTATTATTGTAACCATATGCTCTGCCTCTTACGTCACTCAAACCCCAACAACCTTGTTTTTTTCCACTATTCCTTTAGTTGTGCGCGTGTTTACATGTAACTCGTGCTTTCTACCTCTTACGTCACTCAGCGCTTGATAAATAAATTTTGCCAAATCCAGGTGCCTCGATGTGCGGAGTTCTGTCGAAAGCAAAGTGAAACAACTGGTCTTGCCACATTGGCGATAAATAAATGCCGCCACTAGTCTCTACAGATTTCAGTGCCAATCTTCTCAGTCAGATTAAATGGCTGCCTAACATTCTGTCTCGTCAATAAATTTTGACTGTTTTAAATAAATGGCCTACCCCTCTCCTACAACATGTTTTGCTGTCCACAGATAAAAATATGCTCACCACATCCGTCAAATAAATAAATGTACATTTTTCTGTCATAAACTTGTACATCAATGATCATTCTACTCTACAGATAAATAAATGGCTGTAGAACAGATAAATAAATGTGCCTAACATCTTTGTCTCTACAGATAAATAAATGGCCCAAATCTCTGTCTCTACAATCCACCACATCCTCTGTCTCTACAGATAAATAAATGGCTGCCTACCACATCAATCCTCTACTCTACAGATAAATAAATGGCAACCTCTTCTGTTCTACAGAGGTCTCTACAGATAAATAAATGGCTTCTTTCTGTCACTCTAAATAAATGGCTGCCTACCAATGTGTCTCTACTAAATAAATGGCATCCTGTCTCTAAAGATAAATAAATGGCTGCTCACCACATCCTCTGTCTCTACAGATAAATAAATGGCTGCCTACCACATCTTCTGTCTCTACAGATAAATAAATGGCTGCTCACCACATCACATCACATCTGTCTCTACAGATAAATAAATGGCTGCCTACCACATCACATAAATAAATGGCCCACCACATCTCTGTCTCTACAGATAAATAAATGGCTGCCTACCACATCCTCTGTCTCTACAGATAAATAAATGGCTGCTCACCACATCTTCTGTCTCTACAGATAAATAAATGCATCACATCCTCTGTCTCTACAGATAAATAAATGGTTGCCTAACATCCTCTGTCTCTACAGATAAATAAATGGCTCCGACTTTCAAAATCGTCACTCCCGTGTGTTCGCATCCAGGTCAACAATCACAGCGTCTGCTACATCTACTCTGTTTATTTTCAGTTTCTAAATTCAGCAGGAGAATGAGAGAGAGAGAGAAGATAAGATAAGATAATTTTATTAATCTCATATGATAAAAATTGACTTGGTCACGTACAATTTCACTGTCAAAGTCACAAACATTCTATTGAAACATTCAATTATAACTAGACACGATACAGAAAGTAGGGGGTGGGTGAGGGAAGTGACAAATAGAAAAAAAGTTGACTCAGTCACAGACAACTGTGCTGTCAACTTTACACATTTTAAAACATAATAAAGTTAATGCATACAATAAATGAGATGAGAGAGAGAAAGAGGAGAGAGAGGGAGACAGAGAGAGAGAGAGATAGATAGATAGATAGATAGATAGAGAGAGAGAGAGAGAGAGAGAGAGAGAGAGAGAGAGAGAGAGAGAGAGAGAGAGAGAGAGAGAGACAGAGACAGACAGACAGACAGACAGGCAGACAGACAGACAGACAGAGAAACACAGACAGAGATAGACAGACAGACAGACCGACAAATAGACAGACATAGAGAGATAGAGACAGACAGACAGACACAGAGGGACACAGCAAGAGGCACAAAGAGAGACACAGAGAGAGGTGGGGAAAGACACAAAGAGACAGACAGACAGAGAGAAACAGAGAGATAGAGGGAGAGACAGAGACACAGAGAGACAGAGCGATAGACAGAGACAGACAGAGACACAGAGAGACAGACGGAGAAACTGATATAGAGATAAAGAAAGGAACAGGGAGAAGGAGGGAGGGAGGGGAGAGGGAGGGAAACTGAGAGAGAGAGAGAGAGAGAGAGAGAGAGAGAGAGAGAGAGAGAGAGAGAGAGAGAGAGAGAGAGAGAGAGAGGGAGAGAGAGAGAGAGGGAGAGAGAGAGATAACACAGACCGACAGACAGACAGACCGACAAATAGACAGACATAGAGATAGAGACAGACAGACAGACACAGAGAGGGACACAGCAAGAGGCACAAAGAGAGACACAGAGAGAGAGGGTGGGGAAAGACACAAAGAGACAGACAGACAGAGAGAAACAGAGAGATAGAGGGGAGAGACAGAGACACACAGAGAGACAGAGCGATAGACAGAGAGAGAGAGAGAGAGAGAGAGAGAGAGAGAGAGAGAGAGAGAGGGAGAGAGAGAGATAACACACAGACAGACAGACAGAGACACAGACAGAGACACACAAGAGACAGACGGAGAAAAAGACTGATATAGAGATAAAGAAAGGAACAGGGAGAAGGAGGGAGGGAGGGAGGGAGGGAGGAGGGAGGGAGGGAGGGAGGGGAGAGAGAGAGAGAGAGAGAGAGAGAGAGAGAGAGAGAGAGAGAGAGAGAGAGAGAGAGAGAGAGAGAGAGAGAGAGAGGAGAGAGAGAGAGAGATAACACAGACCGACAGACACAGATAAAGAGAGAGCACATTGAACAACATTTTGAAAAATGGACAGCTTAGCACTTAATCACAATAGACTGGCACTTAATACACCAACCTCTACTAGATTGCTATGGACTCCTATCAGGTATGGCATTGGTGCACTGAAAGACATTTGAAACGAAAAAATGAGAGAGAAAAGACACACATCAGTGACATGAATTACTGGCGAATATGCTTTTACTCATAATTTGTTTTTTTTAGAAATGTTTGATACAGACAGCAGACAGATTGACAATGGGAAAAAGAGAAATGCTCATGAAACGACATTACAAATTTCTCGGACAAAGCCTTCTCTCATGCCGCCCCTCGGATGTGGAACTCCCTATCCTCAACCACAAGACAATCACCCTCGTGCGACTTTTTTCAAGAAATATTTCAAGACGAAACTTTTTAGAACTTCATACCAACAACATTTAGATTTAATCTTCTTTCTCCTTATACTCATGTACATCTAGTGCCTTATAGCATAATCATGTATAGATTTAGTGCCTGATACAAATGATTTATCATTATCACTATTATTATCATTATTTTTATTATAATTATTACTATTATCATTATTATTATTTTTACTATTATCATTATTATTATCATTATTATTATTATTATCATCATTATCATTATCATCATTTTCATTAAAATTATTATTACAAACAAAATTGGGTACGCTGCAGAAAGAAACTTACCTGATGTAGTCAATAAGATGAGCTGGTAAGACTGGGATAAACAAATGTTGCCTGCAAGGTGGAAAAATACATGGAAAAATAGGTTTAATGATGTGGAACAATTCACATGTCAACCAGTGTTGCTACTGGAATCTTGTTCATTTGATCTGAATTTACCCCCCCATCCACCATTTGCAGTGATCTCAGGGTGAATTAAGAGGAAGCAGTAAAATGAAAGGATAAGAGTAAAAGTAAAGAAGGAGGACATACCAGCCGCAGCCGCCAACTGTCCACACTGTAGGAAAAATGCATGTAATGTTAACTAGTATAGCTACTGGAAAAATTAGTGTAATGTCAACTAGTATTGCTACTGGAAAATTTGTGTAATGTCAACTAGTATAGCTACTGGAAAAATTTGTGTAATGTCAACTAGTATAGCTAAAAATCCATGGAAAAATTCATGTAATGTCAAGTAGTATAGCTACTGGAAAAATCATGTAATGTCAACTAGTATAGCTACTGGAAAAAATCCATGCTGTAAAATGTGTAATGTCAACTAGTATAGCTACTGAAAAATGCATGTAATGTCAAGTAGTATAGCTACTGGAAAAATGCATGTAATGTCAACTAGTATAGCTACTGGAAAAATGCATGTAATGTCAACTAGTATAGCTACTGGAAAAATTCATGAAATGTCAACTAGTATAGCTACTGGAAAAATTCATGTAATGTCAAGTAGCATAGCTACTGAAAAATGCATGTAATGTCAAGTAGTATAGCTACTGGAAAAATGCATGTAATGTCAACTAGTATAACTACTGGAAAAATTCATGTAATGTCAACTTTCACAAAACATGAACTTGTGTTGCCACGGCAACAATCTTCATGTCAAATAGTGTTGCTACTTGAACAATTCACATCATGTCAACTAGTGTTGCTACTGGGGCAATTCACAAAACATGAACTAGTGTTGCCATGGCAACAATTCACAATAATAACGAATCAACTAGTGTTGCTACTGTAAAATTTATTAAACAATCAATGTTTGCTGAAAACATGATTGACAAAGCATGGACACAGGCAGGAATGTAAACATGCAAAAGCATTTGAGCAAACAAACCAACCAGTGCATAGGGTAGAGCAGAGCTTCTGCAGCATGGATACAAGCTGTTAAACGACTGAGTTTTTTGGACGTCATGTAGATCCGGCGTTCTTGCAACATACTGAAAAAAAAATTTTAAAAGACAAAAAAAAAGAAGAAAAAATATATAGTCAGGCAATTTTGTAGTCCATGTTACTACACAAGTGCAGGATCATCAACTTTACATCATTTATTCCTACCTCTAGGACCACCTACCAGCAGCATCTGCCAACTGCCCACTTTTCACACACATTGTAAATATACACTTTGAAGAGAAAAGGATTTTTTTATTTGATTTGATTTGATTTGATTTGATTTGATTTGCCCCCACACACACTGATGGTGATTTCAGGGATCTTTTTTATTTTGCCCGGACAGCCTTGAGAAATGTTTTGAAACAGCCAATGGGATCTAGAACATGCACAGAATGTTGTGATCTGCACACAGGACCTCCTTTATACCATCCGTCTCTGATGGAATAGTCATTTCCTTGTGTCAATCCACCTACCTGGAACAGGGGTCTCGTAAATTGTACTTTGTGTTTGTTCGAAAAAACTTGAGAAAATGTTTTGAACTGTTGGTGGGGCTTGAACCCATAACCTTTGGAATGAGAGGTCGATACCTTGCCTCTGGACTACCAAGTGGCCAGGATTTTTTTTTGTCTTTTCCTTGTGTTTGTCTGGTCTTTGTTCCTATGGGGCTTTAAATATTATTCAATGTCATTTCCTTGTATTTCTCTTTCTGTCTTTGTTCCTATGGGGCTTTAAATATTATTCAATGTCATTTCCTTGTATTTCTCTTGTTCCTATGGGGCTTTAAATATTATTCAATGTCATTTCCTTGTTTGTCTGTGGTCTTTGTTCCTATGGGGCTTTAAATATTATTCAATGTCATTTCCTTGTGTTTGTCTCGTCTTTGTTCCTATGGGGCTTTAAATATTATTCAATGTCATTTCCTTGTATTTGTCTGGTCTTTGTTCCTATGGGCTTTAAATATTATTCAATGTCATTTCTTTGTGTTTGTCTGGTCTTTGTTCCTATGGGGCTTTAAATATTATTCAATGTCATTTCCTTGTATGTGTCTGGTCTTTGTTCCTATGCGGCTTTAAATATTATTCAATGTCATTTCCTTGTATGTGTCTGGTCTTTGTTCCTATGGGGCTTTTAAATATTATTCAATGTCGTTTCTTTGTACGTGTCTGGTCTTGTTCCTATGGGGCTTTAAATATTATTCAATGTCATTTCCTTGTATGTGTCTGGTCTTTGTTCCTAGAAATATTATTCAATGTCATTTCCTTCACGCGTTCCCCTTGCCTCCATTGTTTGTCTTTACACTTATTCTAAAAGCTGAAAAGGTTTTCTATGCTTGGAGTTAGAAAGAGGCCTATTTAATTGGGAGATGGGGGGGGGGGAGAAAGAATTAAATATAAATATCCCAAATATTCAGTCCATGACATAAATAATAACTATGTACCAAAAGATTGTGATAAACAATAGGAATTATAGTCTGTATTCCCGCATAAGTGCAGGCTCGCCGACTGTACATCATTATAAAGATCATTTATGAATGCCACCAAAAAAAGAGCAAATGACAAAGTTGAATCTAGAGTAAATTCCCTTCAAAACCATTATCTTGCATTTTACTGTCTCTGGTTAAAACATGGCCGATAAAATTACTTTTTTTATACGGGTTATTGATAATGCATCGAGTGTTTACATCTAATTTAATTATTCTCATAAAAGTCATCATTTATCAACAAGTTTATTATTAAATATCATTAGAGTGAGCATTTGTAACATTTTATTGATGGTAATTCATTTCAACCAATGTATTCTCTCAAAACATCTTTCTTTTTAAACTGTCCCCATCAACTCCATAATAATATACGTTTAAATAATACAAATGGAAATGACCGCAAACTTCGATGATTATCAGTAAAACATTTTTTTAGATCTTGCTCTAAAAGGGTTCAAATGTTCCGTGCAGATAGCAATTAGCAAGCGACTATATGGACATTTGCGTTTGAACTCAACTTACCATGCATAAATACGCATCATGTTAGACGGATCCACAGCGTTATAATACTCGGTCAAGTTACGCTGAAAAGAAAGAAAGAAAGACAAAGACATATTGCACAGTTATCGTGGAATAAATGTCGACATCACAAGGTTAGAGAGCTATCTGAAGCCACGCTGATGTCAAAAGCGCCTGACTGCCACCTTGGAGGCACGAGTTTGATTCCCAGTGCAGGCACCCATTATATTTTCTGGCCCTCCTGTCGACCCACCCAGCAACAAAATGGATGCCTAGGTCTATTCAGACTTGGTGAAAGTAAAGGCGGCGTGGAAAACAAAGGGAAACTATCGGCATTAGAGCGCCTTGACAAAATCCGGCGTCCAGTCTCGATTATCCTACGCTTACTCTGAGTTTGGGACTTGACTTACTTTACTCATATCAATTGGATCAAGTACACTGGGACTTACTTTTACTTTTTTACTCATATCAATTGGATCAAGTACACTAGGACTTACTTTTTACTTTAATTGATCTTTTTACTCCTATCAATTGGATCAAGTACACTAGGACTTACTTTTTACTTTTTACTCAATTCAATTGGATCAAGTACACTGGGACTTACTTTACTTTTTACTCCTATCAATTGGATCAAGTACACTGGGACTTACTACTTCAATTGGACTACTTTCATATTGGATCAAGTACATATCAATTGGATCAAGTACACTGGGACAAAATTCAATTGACAAAACACTGTTACCATGTCAAAAATCCTTTTAAAAAGCCAAATTTAAAAACAGGGTATTGACAACAGTGTGATGTTGCTGGCCGAGTGGTAAGGCTGCCAGACTGGGGATCATGAGGTTTCAAATTCGAATCCTAGCAAAGCTAGGTCCGACGTTGTATTCCTTGAGAAAGACACTTAAAACGCATTTTCCTGCTCAACCCAGGTGCAAATCGGTACAAGCGTCATGTCCAGTAAGGTGACTATCATGACCGTTTCCACTTCACGCTATTGAAACCGAGATAAGCCCCGGCTTGATAGGCTGTTAACGGCCTTAAAGGCACTTTACTATTTTTTGCTTTGCTGAATAAGAGAATGACAATAGACCTATAGAGAATTCTTTTCAATGTGTCTCAAGCCTGATAAAAGTACAGTGAAATTCCGTCAATGCTGTATACGGCCCATAGAGCCAGATATTATCCCAATTTTTTATAGCGCATGGGGGTCATAGTGCTCAGGACTTACATTTTCTCGAAGATTCTAGGAGGTTTTCTGGGAGATTTTTTTTAAATTCTAAGTTTTCTCGATGGTAATCGTAAAGTTTAGTTAAAGTATCAAACGCGTAGTTTTATCATAAAAGTTAATGACAGTCAAACTCGTGAATCTACTCACTAATCGAATATCCCGAGCAAGTATTCGGAACCGGTCCGACAGCCCTTAGCTCGAAATATTTAGTAGATTTTAGGAGAAACTGAAAATATTTAGGAGATTTTATGAGATTCTAGGAGGATTTTTTTCTAGGAGATTCTAGGGTGCTACAATCCCTGCTATAGCGTGATATAGCAGTAATAATATGGCATAAAGCTTATACAAATATGACTGTTGAGTCAATTCTCCTGCAAACCGTTTGAAAACAGGAATCGGTTATATAACAGGACTGTCGCCTCTCCCCCATCGATCCTGTTATAAACGGTTTTTACTGTACATACACATCTAAAACCAGAATCCATTAGCCCTTGTACAGATGTTGACAAAGCTGCAAAGACTGGATTTCATTCACAAAAAGAGCTTCCAAGACAATCACATGACTTACACTGCTAGGAATGCTGGGAAGAATATTGGGGTCTGGAGAGTTGAAGTTGAACATCTGTGGAAGAGACCAAATGGCTTTAAGATCTCAAGATTGTAACTTTTTAGTAGTACCCAAAACCAAACTCAGACATTTTGGAGATAAGACATTTCGGAAAAATAGATCCTTTAGTTCGGAACTCTCTTCCACCATATGTGAGACTCGCGACTAGTGTTGCAACCTTTAAAAACATTTAAAGACCTATTTTTTTCACGAAATAATTGTTTTAAAATATCATGATCTTTTAAGTGATATTATTATTATATGTGTTATTAATCCCTTATCCAAAGTATTTTACTAATTTGTATAGCAAATTGTTTTATAGTTTTTTAAGATCAGTAATACCCATGACGTGCTTAGTGTTGCTTTGGGTCAGTGCACTATGCTCATATGCATGATTGTAAAACGCCTTGAAACTTTGGTATAAGGTGCTATATAAATAAACGTTATTATTATTATTATTATTATTATTATTATTATTATTATTATTATTATTATTATTATTATTATTAAGTATACAAAAATTCAAAGGTGGGAAAATAAATAGTGCGGTGAAACAATATACATAAAAAAAAAATTAATTTTAAAAGATAGAATAATTATAGACATATCAGTTTAGCTTCATACACATTCATTAACTTATCATAAATCATTCATTCACCATTCCTTAATTTACATTTCTTAAACATTGTGAGGAAAACGCCATTGTGCTTTCAAAGTAAGGTATGGTCAAACTTTCGGATGGCGCTTAGAAGAAAAGATCTAAAATATCTCTCAGTGCAGGATTTTAATTGTATAAGTCGACCGCTTCTACTACTTGTTTTGGGTATGCAGAAAGAGGGTGGGGCTTGTCTTTAAGTCGATCCGCCTACTTGGACCAGTGGGACAGATTTTACTAAAAAAAAAAATCAAGAAAAATTTTCAACCATTGGCAGGGCTTGAACCCACTACCTTTCGGGTTGAGAGGCAGACACTCTGAACTACCAAGTCCCCCTGCACAACACCAAAGATTTACGCACACAGACTAGATAAAATTAGAGGGTATGTTAGTCATAGGGCAATTTATTCAAGCCTACATTCACAACGACAATGAATAACTTCATAGCGCATTCATAAATCCAGAAATCTTAATATTCAAACGGGTTTGAGAAATACTGCCACTCACGTCCTCATTGGCCACAATTGTGACTGGAATTTTGTAAGGGGATTTCATGGGCGTACGTGGCCTTGAGGAAATCGTTGACGCTGTTGTTCTCCGAGCGGTTGGTGATCTCTGCCAGGAGGTCCAACATCTTGAAAAACACTTCACACCACGGCAAGCAACTGGTAGAATACAGTTGAAAAAGATCAGAGAGAAATTATTGAAACGTTTCTTTATGACCGTAAAAAATACAATGAAAATCCTATACACTCTAAATAGGGGTTCAGAGTTAAAATCAGGGTTCAGAGTTAAAATCAAGCTCAAACTCAGAAAAAAAATTATTGTATGTAAAGACAGACAGTGAGGCAAGGTTACACGAAATAAAATATAATATAATATAATATAATATAATATAATATAATATAATATAACATAACATAACATAACGTAACGTAATGTAATGTAATGTAATATAATATAATATAATATAATATAATATAATATAATATAACATAATTTAATTCAATTTAGTATAATTTGATTTGATATAAAATATTGAAATGTGGCATAATATAACATAACATAAATTATATATATAATCATATTCTCCATGCTAGTGTGCACGCACTAAATATAACAAATCTCTTTGTGAATACATCAAAATCAACAAGGGAACTTTTATTTCAATGAGCTGAGATGTGTGTGATAGAAATAACAAAAACTATTATTATCAAACAGTGATAAGATTTCAAAACAAAATAAAGGAAGGAAAAGAAGAAAACAAATCAACACATACCTCAATATACACAGGCATGTCTGGTGTCCTGTGGCATGCCGGCAATAGCCAAACCGGAACATGCCGTCAATGTCTGTCAGGACAAAGGTGAAATGGTCCACGTTGGAGCTATGGAACGAACAGACAGTCAAAATCAATGACGACAAGTTTAGAGACAATGAGTGAAAATCAATGACAAGTTTAGAGACAACTGGTGGAAATCACTGACAAGTTTAGAGACAACGGGTGAAAATCAATGATAAGATTAGAAAAAAGGGTGACAATCAATGACAAAGTTTAGAAACAATGAGTGAAAATCAATGATAAGTTTAGAGACAATGGGTGAAAATCAATCATAAGTTTAGAGACGAGTGAACATCAATAATAAATTTAGAGACAACGGGTGAAAATCAATGATACGTTTAGAAACATCGGTTGAATAGCAATGATACATTAAGAGATAATGGATGAAAATCAATGATACATTTAGAAACAACGGGTAAAAATCAATGATATGTTTAGAGACAAAGGGTGAAAATCAATGATAAGTTTAGAGACAACGGGTGAAAATCAATGATACAATTCGAGACAGTGGAAATCAATGATACGTTTAGAGACAATGGGTGAAAATCAATGATACGTTTAGAGACAATGGGTGCAATCAATGATAAGTCAAAAAGTGGGTAAACAATCAACTAGCGAAAACAATGTGTAGCTTTGCCACCACAGAAATTTAAAAAAAAACAACTTACGAATCTGTTTCACATGGGTACGCAAACTTAGGAATCATCATCAGTGTTTCCTGAAATGACCACAGAGAGAAAACAATTAAAACTTGGTCTTATAATTTTATGCTGACCATAAACCATAATAGGAGTATAATTCTGTGCCGACCATAAACCATAATAGGAGTAGACAACTTGGAAAAGCTTTGGGTGGGGGGGGGGGAGACCTTTGCTTTTACATGGTATGGCTCACTTAACTTTTTGAAATTACCTAAATTTCATTATCATAAAAGACATTGCATCTATTTTCCTTCCATAAAATATGCAGGACATATCATTTCAATCATATGTATATATATATACTTTTATAATAAGAAACAAACAAGAACAAAATCTAAGTAAAAACAAAATAAAGGATCACCTTGTCATCGTAGGCCTCAGGGAACCGATGAATGATGAACGCATCTAAAATATCAAAATACAAATACATCAAATTACATTAAATAAAAGTAGCAAAAGTAAATAAAACAAGATTTTCCACATCAAAAATAATACTCTATATTAGTCTGAATGATGGCTAAAAGAAGAAAATTTGAAAAATTATCAAAACACATTGTATATATATACACTCACCACATTTAAAAACACACCACTATAATAAAGGCCATATCTTTTGTAACGGCGAGACAATGTTTTTTAATCCTAACTTCTCGTGAACTTCAAGATATAAGCTTCTACTCACTCCAGTTTTTGTGCGCATCATGCGCAATGTAGATCATGTGGTAATTGAACAAAAGAAATCACGTTTTTTATACTGTGCACAGTAAATGTATAGCATATTCGGAACTGAAAAAGCATCATTTCATTAATTTGCTAATTGGCACTGAAACAAGATGCTAACTTTGAGTCATGTCAAGCGTAATGTCGCCATAGGACTTGTTCAAGAAAAGTTCAGGAAAGTTGCAAAACAAGTGAATTGTCACCACACTTCAATCTCAAGATTGTTGCAACGACATGATGCCACCGATAGTGTCTGACCTCGACAGCAGAGCGGACAACCACGAGTGACAACACAACCGCAGGTCTGCCATATTGTGCTTACTCACTTGCGCAATCGGTTCCAAACAGCATACCAAACAGCCACCACCATTGTTGGCAATAGAGGCCTGGTGTGCACCCAAATACCATCAGCAACAGATTAAAGAATGCAAGATTAAACGTTGCCGAGCATACATGGACCTTGTTCTAAACTTTCGGCAACGCCAGCGTCGTCTAGCTTGCACCCACAGCATCAAGGAAGGATTGGATGTTACTGGAATTAAGTTCTCTTTACAGATGAGAGCTGATTTAACGTTTCCACCCTGATGGACGTGTTTGAGTTCGGAGATGATGCGGAAAGCTATTTGCTCCAAATTGCGTCATGGAGTGAAACCACTAAGTAGGAGGCAGTGTTCCTGTGGGGGAGGCATCAGCTACTATCATCAGACACCTCTACATGTGTTTAAAGAACTGGTTATCGCCCAGGTGTACCGGGATGAAATAAATACGCCAATTGTCATCCTAACTTTCCAGGCGTATCAACAGGCGTATCAAGACCTTGTTTTCCAGCAGAACAATGCTCACCCCCACACCGCCCGTATCACAATGGACGTTATTCGACAACAGAACTTTGACCTGTTAGACTGGCCGTCCTATTCACCAGATATGTCACCATAGAACATCTCTGGGATGAGCTTGGACGCCGCACATACAGCAACCATGGGAACAACACCATCTGTGAATTGAAGCACGCTCTGCAGGAGGAATGGCAAGCTATCCCACAGAGAATCATACAGAGACCTGTCGGCTAATGAGGAGGCGGATTCAAGCTTGTTTGCACTCAAAAGAGGACCACACAAGTTGTTAGACGCATTTGATGTGAGTTGATAATTCATCGAAAGGTTCATCCTTATTTCCCATTTTTGTATGGTGTTTTAATAAATATTTTTTGATTGACGATCCTTTGTCTTTGTGCTTGTTCATTCTTATCCAAATGCACTTTAAGAAAAACATTGATTTTTAATGTGAACGAAAATATAGGAAAATTTTAACGATTTTTTAAACCTGTTTCAAATACAAAGAGAAGTAATCCAGTGGTGTGTTTTTAAATGTGGTGAGTATGTATTGAGGTAACTTGTTTGAATTATACCTTAAATGACAAAATAGAGTCAAAGCATCAAGTTATATACTCTATTTAACTATATTAAAGAAAGACATTATGTTTTACCCCAGATGATATCAAGTATGATTATTAGATCCAGTCAGTACTCAAGGTTACGCGGGTAGGCGTGAACAATACTATTCCAACTTTTCAAATATAAATCTTGTTTAAAATGGCGGCTAAGGTGAATCAAAATTCTACGTAAATACGGAAAAAACAATTACTTTATAGATTCTTGTTTGAACCTCACGTCTGGTAGAAAACTTCTTCAAATGAAAACGATCTTAGGATCATTTAGAACCCACATACAAAATGTGGTTACTAGTCTAAATGGCCTAGTAACAGAGCCTTTCACGCACAAAGAACGATTACCTCAAAATTATATAATAGATTATCATGGCATTTATCTATATATATTTGAAAGTTAACAATTAGAAATTTGTCACATAAATAATACTTTTTTCTTTTTAATTGCAGACTTTATCCTAAGGAGATTCCTACTTTTATGATGAAAACGTATACACAACAGCATGGACCAATATAATCTACCGGAGATTTTATTTTAAAAATCATGTTCTTAATTTAAATGCTTTATAAAGAATGGATTTCCATCAAAGTTGCAGCATATTACACAATGATAAAAAATGGCCATGCAAAAAAAAGATTCCCTGGAAAGCACTTTCAATTTTTTTTTTTTATTTATTGATCTTTACCTTTCAATGAATCATAGTTTTCTCAATTCCTTCAAAAGTAGGACAAGACTTACCAGCATTAGTTCCGTCAGGCTTTCCTATTTCAAGAAAGACTTCAAAAAGCCTCTCTGGCTTCTCACTGTCAAAGAAAAACCATTAAAAATTCAAAACCAACTTAAATTCTATTTCAACAGGTTTTTTTTTTCTCTTCAGTGACACAGACTGCGATGGAAGATTTAATTACTTTTTTTGTTCTGATCAATAGTGAACTTCACTTCCCAACTCACCCCTATCGCTTGAAATTTGAATTATACTGCTACAAGATGTTTTTATATTTTAAATTTATAAAAGAAACTTTCATTTGAAGGTAGCTCTAGGTCTAAGTCTTAAACTTAATACAAGAACAACCAGGTCAGGCTGTCAAACATACATAGTTCCATCTTCACATATTGATTGCCACCTGCACTCATTTTACCCCAAGTACAGTAAGCTTGTGGAATGGACTGTCAACGGAAATAAACTCAGCAATAGCACTGAAGACTTTAAAAAAAGAATTAAACGAATCACTTTAAAACCAAAATTGGATTAATATTTTTTGGTTAAATTTATGTATATATGCGCGCTGACAATAATACTCAAGAATTGAGTTTTGTCAGATTTTATGAAAACAAAAGGTTTTATGTGAATAAATTTCAATATTTTCTATTTTGAAATGATATAGACCT
The DNA here is from genome assembly GCA_037039925.1 of Doris montereyensis. Classification (NCBI taxonomy): domain Eukaryota; kingdom Metazoa; phylum Mollusca; class Gastropoda; order Nudibranchia; family Dorididae; genus Doris; species Doris montereyensis. Next base: position 154,045 of record JAXRKP010000213.1, on the reverse strand, counting down.
AGATCTTTATATAAAACAGATTTCTGTGAAATTCTCACAAATTAGTATTTGAATATATATAAATATATGAGTATATCTATAGGCTAATTTCAAATTTTATAATTTTCAAACCAGCTACAGTGTGTACAAAATTTAGAACCAGTTCTGTAGTCCAGCAAATCCAAGGGACATATATTTATTCATAACTGAAATTTTACAAAGCTGGGACTCAGTTTTTGTAGGGGAAAAAGACAAAGAGTGTTTTTGAGAGGTTACTTTCAGGTTAACCGCAGTTTCTAGGGACTATATGAGTCATGTTTGAGTCATTTCCGCCAACCTGACATGATGAGAGACTCAAGACAACGGACTGTTTACTTGACACGAACAATTCAAGTTCAAGTGTCACTGATCATAACAGTCAGTGTTAGTGTTAGGCTACATTCCTATCTTAATTTTCAGTGAAATTTGCACCACAATTTTATAACACTGCATAGATGCTGTATAATAACAGATTTACCTTTCATAAAATCTATCACTTTCCCTGAAGGTTGAACCATGTAAACACACCTACTGACAGTGATATTAGATTATCTAAAGTCAAGAGTCCAGAGTTATATTACACCACTCTAGATCAAGATCTAGATCTAGATCTATTTCACAACTATCCCTCAGCTTCTGATGTACTCAAAACATTGAAAATGTCATGACACATGAAATTTATTGCATTAACATAAACCATAGCATGCTACAATTATCAGAGTCGAATAGGTAGCTTTGCCAACAAATTATTACTGATGCTACTTATTTTTATTAGTAATTGGACACCTCAACAGATCAACATTCGTCTCAGACTTATACCTTATTCTTGAACCCATACTCGCATAGAAAAATCTGCAGGTTCAACTGAGCTAGCCAATTATAATATGTGCGATCAATGTCATGTTGGCAGGCTGCTAGTCAAAGTTTAAAATACAACAATGATGGTTTGTAAAAGGAGGAAGTTTGTCCCTTTCAAGGGAACAGCTACTGTTGAGTTTGTTTTCATGGACAGTAGTCGCGATCCCAACCGGAAATTAGAACAAAGGTTGACTCCCACGAAACGGTCTTCTTATAGATTATATTCCTGTTGAGATTTTACTGGTGTGCACAAGATTAGCCTGGAGTGGGGGCGGGGGGTCGAATTCAAATAGCACCCAGAGCCACATAAGAAAACGTGAGTAGCCTATGCCTATGGGTTGCATCATCAAAGGTAATTTTTATTTAAATGCTTAAAAAGTCAACAACTTATGTCAGAATGACTTGTACAGGGCAACTGCATTCCAACAAAAACATAATTATTGAATATAACTATAAAGAAGATAGAGTAATAATTATACAAAATGTTTACTGGTAACTGTGAATTAGTCTTTATTTCGTTGTCCTTATGTTTGGCATCGATATTCAGTAACGAATATTTGCATATCAGATTCAAATGTCCGTGCAGTTTTCATCAAAGATGACAGATGCTTGTCAACCACCCTGATTTCCCCACGAAATTTAATCGTTTTCATGAGAGAAAATTATTGTTCACTAAATAGATCTAGGTTCAACCAAAACTTACTATAATATTTGTAGCAAATCGCTCAGGCAGATAGCAATTTTTTTTTTAATCTTGGTGATTCCACTCCATTGTATTCGCTGTAACTGATATCTTTTGTTTGATTTGATTTACCCACAGCCACAACTAAGATTATCTCGGGGTTTTGGGTAGGATTTTATGATTTGCCCGGACTGCCCTGTAAACATCCAAGGGATCTTTAACGTGCACATAGTTTTGCGACTTGCAAAGAGGACCTCCTTTTAATCGTCCATCTCCGATGGGGACTAGGTTTCCGATCCACCTACCTGGACCAGGGAGGTAGAGTTTACTCAAATAAACTCTAGAGATGTTTTCAATCGTCGGCAGGGCTTAAACCTCACAACCTTCGGGTTGAGAGACCGACACCTTGCCTCTGGACTACAGAATCCCCGTAACTGAGACCCATGAATGTTTGGTGGGTCCGACTCAGAGTTTTCGAGAACTGCATGTGGCCCACGGGAAACTGGTTTGACACCTCTGCACTTGATCGTTTTTGCACAATTATAAATTGCGATTTTCCACATCTTTGAGAAACTGTATAATAACCAAATTATCTCACAAATTGAATGTTACGGTATTTAAAATACCAACAAAGTGACGAATATATTTTTGTTTATTAAACTGTAAAACATGCTCAGCAATATAATTACGAGGTCATATAAGCGATGTTCAGAAATCAAGACATTCACCAAAAAAACTTCCCCACGTTGACTTGAAAAGAATAACAAAAATTATCTACAAAGTTCATTTCTTAAATAAAGGTTTAGTAAACTATTTTTCTTTTCCTTTTTTTTTCTTTTTCTTTACAACGTAAGGGAGGAGATTGTGTACAAATGTTTTGAAATTTGCCAAGGATCTGATTATACTTACCTACTTACGAGTACTTATTTACTTATTACTTAACTACTCACTTACTTACTTACTTACTTACTTACTTACTTACTTACTTACTTACTTACTTACTTACTTACTTTCTTACTTCTTACTTTACTTACTTACTTACTTACTTTCTTACTTTCTTACTTTACTTACTTGCTTGCTTGTTTGATTGCTTGTTTGCTTGCTTACTTACTTAGTTACTTACTTGCTTACTTACTTACTTGCTTACTTATTTACTTACTTACTTACTCCCTACTTACTTACTTACTTACTTACTTACTCACTCATTCACTTACTTAATTACTTACTTACTTATTTACTTACTTACTTACTTACTTACTTAAATACAATACATAGCTCTGAGATGAGCATAGGCCATCGATAACACCCGCTATCGCGCTCTGTTCTGGGCTGCTTGCTGAATTCCAGTCTATTTATTGATCCCATGCATCTTTATCTGGGCTCCGGAAGTGATTTGTTTCTTTGCTTTTGAGTTAGGTTTTTGATTTTAGTATATATATATATATATGAGCAACTGTCTAAATATAGTCATCCTATATCATTGACAAGTTTGTAGCGTCCAAACGGCCGCCATCTTGACTTTGGCCCAATTTTCAAAATCTATCTCCTCTTCTAGTTATGAATAAAATCGCTCAAAACTTTTACAGATCGTTTTTTCCATTCAATATCTAAAGAGCGACATCGTGTTTTTTAAATACTTTGGATAGTTTTTTTAATGAATTTTTGAAAATAACGTATATCGTTTATATGCAAAAATAGCATTTTTTAACAAACAATATAAAGAAAAATTACAAGACATTCTATTGATATTGACGAGAGGAACATGTATGCCAAATATTATACAAATCGGTCAGTAAATAACGGAGTAGATAGAATTTTAGGGTGAAAAAAAATGCATTTTGAGAAAGATGCAAGTACAGAATTTAAAAGAAAAATAACATAAAGCAATCGCTTCAGACGGGTTGCCCTTCTTGTAGCAGCCCCCTTACTCTTTCGACAGTCTATGGCATTGTTAGTAATGTAAAGAGGATTGTAAATCTATGTTTAGATGTGCATCGCTGTGAAAACAGAAGTCAAAATGACCAGTTGTTATTTTTTTCCTCTATTCCTATACTTGTGCGCGTGTTTGCATATACATCAATGCGCAACGCTGGCCTCCACCTATTAAATCATTTAGTGCTAGACAAAATCGACGCGGGGTGTTCCAGAAAGCCAATCGAAATAATTGATGTAGCCATTATCGATTATCCGCCACTAAAGGGGTTTTCAGTGCTATCTTCTCAGTCGGTATTAGAGTAATTTTCGTCAAAATATTAACTATTTTTATCTATCCTCACCTACACAATATACGTCATATGGACTTTTTTTTTAACATTAACTCTACCCGAATATGCAAAGAACAGAAAAGCCAACATTTTGGTCCCAAAACTCTAGGTAGCGCTCCCCCCCCCCCCCACTCCCTCTTAATATGTATATCTCTTGAGGCCCATATGTTCTTGAACATGATAAATGCTACTCTGACCTTTCTTACCCTGGCTGCGACATCTCCGTCGGTACTCCTCTATTTGTTACCCACGATTCCCACGTACACAAATCAGTCTACTTCCCCTGAAGGGCTTTTCACCGACTGTGACTGGGGTACTAACTGTGTTGTTTATTTTTATCCGCTTTGTCTTCCTCTTGTTTGGTCTTCAGCCCTATCCGTGCTGATGTTGTCTCAATGTGAGTGGTCTTATCCTGCATCTGTGAGGGAGAACAATGCTAGGTCATCAGCAAAAGTCAAGGTCGGCCTGCTGTGTCCAGAGTGTCCACTGTATCCCGTTGTTCCTGACTCTTGTTGTGGTCTTTATGATCCGATTAATTACTAGGAGGAAGGGGAAGGGTGACAGAAGACATTCTCTAGTCTTCACCTCTGAAGTGTCTGACAATTGGCCAGCTCAGACAACACAACAGCTCATTTTCTATCCTTCTTTGTCCGACGAAGGGGTATACCCGAAACGTCACTATTATCTGTTTCACCTTGGTTAGTGGAGCGGTCATGGGTTAGTGGAGCTGTCATGAATTATTGTCCGTTTCACCTTGGTTAGTGGAGCTGTCATAAATTGTTGTCTGTTCCACCTTGGTTTGTGGAGCTGTCATGAATTATTGTCTGTTTTACCTTGGTAAGTGGAGTATTCATGAATTATTGTCTGTTTCACTTTGATTAATGGAGCTGTCATGAATTATCGTCTGTTTCACCTTGCTTAGTGAAGCTGTCATCACTTATTGTCTGTTTCACCTTGGTTAGTGGAGCTGTCATGAATTGTTGTCTGTTTCACCTTGGTTAGTGGAGCTGTCATCAATTATTGTCTGTTTCACCTTGGTTAGTGGAGCTGTCATGGATTAGTGGAGCTGTCATGAATTATTGTCTGTTTCACCTAGGTTAGTGGAGCTGTCATGAATTATTGTCTGTTTCACCTAGGTTAGTGAGCTGTCATGAATTATTGTCTGTTTCACCTTGGTTAGTGGAACTGTCATGAATTATTGTCTGTTTCACCTTGGTTAGTGGAGCTGTCATGAATTGTTGTCTGTTTCACCTTGGTTAGTGGAACTGTCATGAATTATTGTCTGTTTCACCTTGTTTAATGGAGCTGTCATCAATTATTGTCTGCTTCACCTTGGTTAGAGGAGCTGTCATGAATTATTGTCTGTTTCATCTTGGTTAATGGAGCTGTCATGAATTGTTGTCTGTTTCACCTTGGTTAGTGGAGCTGTCATGAAGTATTGTCTGTTTCACTTTGGTTAGTGGAGCTGTCATGAATTATTGTCTGTTTCACCTTGGTTAGCGGAGCTGTCATGAATTATTGTATGTTTCACCTTGGTTAGTGGAGCTGTCATGGGTTAGTGGAGCTGTCATGAATTATTGTCTGTTTCACCTTAGTTAGTGGAGCTGTCATCAATTATTGTCTGTTTCGCCTTGTTTAATGGAGCTGTCATGAATTATTGTCTGTTTCACCTTGGTTAGTGGAGCTGTCATGAATTATTGTCTGTTTCACCTTGGTTAGTGGAGCTGTCATGGTTAGTGGAGCTGTCATGAATTATTGTCTGTTTCACCTTGGTTAGTGGAGCTGTCATGGGTTAGTGGAGCTGTCATGAATTATTGTCTGTTTCACCTTGGTTAGTGGAGCTGTCATGGTTAGTGGAGCTGTCATGAATTATTGTCTGTTTCACCTTGGTTAGTGGAGCTGTCATGGGTTAGTGGAGCTGTCATGAATTATTGTCTGTTTCACCTGGTTAGTGGAGCTGTCATTAATTGTTGTCTGTTTCACCTTGGTTAGTGGAGCTGTCATGAATTATTGTCGCTTATCACTTTAGGTACGTATTACATATTTTTATTGTATTCATCTCTCTAGTTTACAGAAAAGTTGATGGAATGCAAGGGCTAATAGTTTATTTTAAAGAAAATATGATGGAATGGAAGGGCTAATGGTCCATTTTACAGAAAATACGATGGAATACAAGCGCTAAGGGTCTATTTTAAAGAAAATAATTATGATGGAATACAAGGGTTAATGGTCTATTTTACAGAAAATATGATGGAATGCATGGGCTAATGGTATATTTTTAAGGAAATATGATGGGATGCATGGGCTAATGGTCTATTTTAAATAAAATATGATGAAATGCAAGGGCTAATGGTATATGCTACAGAAAATATGATGGAATTCAAGGGCTAATGGTCTATTTTACAGAAAATATGATGGAATGCAAGGGCAAATGGAAAACTAGACATAGAAGATATCTGAACAAATGTTACGTTGAAATGTTGAAGTCTTCTTTTTCTATTGTTCATGTTTGCTTTATTGTGTCCCTTCATTGTTGTTGTTGATGTTTTTGTTTTAGTTTTTTTGTTTTTTTTTTCTTTTGCGGGTGTTTGCAGTTTTGTTGTGTTTGTTTGTTAGGGTTCGTTTTTTTTTAAAGAACAAAAACAAGAACAAGAAGAATAACAAGAGCAAGACGAGAATCTGAAATAAAACCCCAAAAGAGGATTTTTTTGTAGTTTTTTGTTGTTGTTGTTGTTGCTACTCTTTGTGTAACGTGTGTAGGTGTGTGTATGTGTGTATGGGGGTGTGTATATGTGTGTGTGTGTGTGTGTGTGTGTGTGTAAAATAGGATTTTTTACTTCAAAGTCCATTTGTTCTTTCCCCCTCCAATGATCTATATAAGTATATGTACCAGTATAGCTTTCAATCCTTTTCCAATACCGATAATCAGGCAGGTTTTGAGGACAAATGCGTCATCAGCTTGGAAAAACAAACACACCACAAAGAAACAGACACAATGCATCATCAGGTTGTAAAAATAAACAAACAAACAAATCACAAATAAAAACCAACATGCAAAACAGCATAAAAACAACAACAAAGCAAGCATAATAAAGAACAAGAAAATAAACAGACAAAATATGATAATCAAACAAAAATCACCGCTTTAGTTTTAACGTTGTGGAATTCAATTTGCTATTGTCACATGACGAGAGTGAGAGTGTAACGAGACATAGGCTAGAGAGATGGAGCTAGCTACAAAGAAGACAAGACTGTGCAGTCAAAAAAGAAACTTAATGTTGTGTTACCATATTAAAGTTTTGATTAAAGTTTCAAGTAAGAAAACAAGACTTTCTTCAAACGTCTTCATCAACTCATCTTTCACGTTTCGTCTGCTCAATGGGAAACACTGACGAAGTTGTGTTGCAGTCTGATAAGTAAGTAGGTCAGATTTGACGCAAACGCTGAAGAAAGGAAACAAATGACAATAAAACAAGACAAAGCAAACACCTTCAATAACTGTCTGGTATAGCAAAGGTGGCACAGCTGAGGTTGACTGATTTCCTTTGATCTCATGTCACGTATCTAACAGAAGAAAATTCATTTGAATAGGCCAATGTTATGCATTCAACATTATCTCCTTTAGTCAAATCTCAACATGAAGACCGGTAAGTTTTGTTGGTAGGCTCACTGTTACACTGTTATATCATTTATAACACATATATTTAGGCCCTATATATTATTATTCTATGAACTATTTTGACATATTAGGTCAGGAGTGCGCAAAATCTTGCTTAGGTGACTTCTTTGGTTTACATCAGTGGTTCTTAACCTTATTGGTGGGTCTGAATCCCGCAAGTTTCATCCCATGCATTCCTCGAACCCATCAGTGGGGTAAACGGAACCGACACACACACACACACACACACACACACAGTGTGTGCGTGAGTGTGGGTTGTGCTTTGACCGTGCCCGCCGCCGAACCGCTCAGACTAACTCACCAAACCCCTGGGGTTAAGAATCACTGTTTTACATGTAATCAGTGGAAGGCCAACTTTTACCAATTTATAACGACGTTTCACATATTAAAAAAAAAGAAGAAAAAAAGTAGATTCTGTAATATCATATTACCGTATATAACGTATCCGTATTGATTACACGTACATGTATTATCTTTACACATACGATATACAAGTAGTTTGCATAGCTACCTAATACGTGTACACTATAGATGAAGCAACCCACCCCTCCACACACACACACACACACACATATACACACACAAACCCAAACCCAAACAACAACGAAGTAAACAAATCCATGGACCCCCCCCCCCCCCCACCACCATAAAAAAGAAAAGAAAAAAAAGAACATTTATAAAAGTTCACATGTGAGGCCTTGGAGATGAAAGAAACCCAACCCATCAATGATCAAAACTACCACCGATGAAAATAACAAGAAAACAATCATAATCGATAAATCGATTCATATAAAAAAAAACTCACCCCGAATCAAAACATTTTGTTCTTTTAAGTTTCCTTCAAGCGGCCGATTTAAACGTAATTAAGGAAAGTTACTGTTGACTAGGATTACTAGGACTTATACGTGACAATAAGTGACAACACTTTAAAGAAGACAAGACCGATACGTGACGTTTCGGGTTCTGTGCGGTACCTATAACCTTTGGTCAGACAACAAACCCGTGATATTTTCTATAAATTAAAATTTAAAAAAAGTATCACTAATCACATTTGACAGAAGATAAATGAAAGGTATGTGGCAATGTGCATTACTACCCAGGTAGTTGTACAAACCACAAAGGAATGACAAGTGAAATGAAGTTACAAGTGACAACTACAATTAAGTGACAACTCCACCAAATGAAGAGAAAAAAATCCCCGTGTCTGTTCTGTCTCATTGGTGGCCATTATGTAACTTAGACTGTGTGTGTGTGTGTGTGTGTGTGTGAGAGAGAGAGAGAGAGAGAGAGAGAGAGAGAGAGAGAGAGAGAGAGAGAGAGAGAGAGAGAGAGAGAGAGAGAGAGAGAGAGAGAGAGAGAGAGAGAGAGAGAGAGAGAGAGAGAGAGAGAGAGAGAGAGAGAGAGAGAGAGAGAGAGAGAGAGAGAGAGAGAGACAGACAGACAGACAGATAGACAGACAGACAGACATACAGACAGATAGATAGATATATAGACATACAAACCGATAGAAAGAGACAGAGAAAGAGAGAGCGAGAGGCAAAGACCTCGCAATCCAATCAATAATGCCCATTTAAACTAAGGCTAGATCTAAATATATTTAACGTCTTAAAAATACATGTTTGTATTAAATTCATTGACGAGCTACATCTCTAATAAAAAATAATTAAACTGGCGACTTTTCCAGGTCTAATTTTTAATATACATAAATATTGTCTCCCAATGGGCTACTCTATTTACCCTCCTCACCTCACAGTAGTGACCCTCTACATCTTTCTGCTTTCTCCATCTCAGAATGAAATAAACTAGTGCCCCTAAAATTCCAAACCACATTATTACATAATGTAACAACAGTATATGTATTATATCATGTTATCGTCATCATACAGAAACTGAGGGAGACAATAAAATATATTTTTATGTATATCATTACACTGTTGGTGCGAAATAAAAGGATTTGATTAATACACACTATGTTTTCGATGACTTTGTGTTGTTACGAGACCGTTGTATTTAATTTGTTTTGTTGAGGAAGAAAAATAAAGAAATTAAGAAAACTGAACAACAGTTCTCTAATGACTGGTGTTGTCAATGCGATCGCTTAAATATAAATGAGTGTGGGAAATAATGTATTTGCATCTTGCATACTGCTATTCCTTTAAACACTTTCTATTTAAGTGATGTAAAAAAAAACAACAACCCCTCAGCAAACAAACACAAGAAAAGCAATACAAAACCGAACCAAATCAAGACACGAAATGCCGGTTTCATTGTAATCTCTATCTGCTTGCTGAAATCCTCAGAATTATCTGGCCAACATAGTCAAACCGGAAAAAGCACATTGGTAAATTTCGCCGACACTCGACACCGACAAGAAGCGTGATGTATGTTAGATGTATCCCTTATTTCCCAAATTTTATGATTTTGCTTTTCTTATCTATCCTCACCAATGCCATTGTAATGTTTTTATCGGAATATCAAAAGCGAATAATGGTTTTGTTCTTAGTTTGTGGAATAAATACTGTAATACTTTCTTTTATCGTTTACAGGGCAGGCAAAAGCTGGGCAGAACAAGTGGATTTGGGTGATGAAGGTGAGTGAACGAAGCAGCTGTTTTCTGTAGCAGATTCCTTTACCAAGTATGATTAGCTTGAATCTATTTACGAGTGATTTTATAAAACTGATGGAAGACACAAAATTAAAAGTACTCAAATTAGGATTGATTATTGCTGATCTGCAGCTAGAATCTACATCAGTTCAGTCTGATTTTTATGATGATGAAAATGGGGGTGCTGGCAGAGAGGAACAAGCAAGTGACAGGCTAACTCGCAAGTGTCCCATTGGGCCAGGTGCAGTCTGACACTAGCTTGGCCCTGTATCAATTTCATGCTAGGCAGTAAACAAACATAGGGGGCACAGTGTAATTTTTGCTGTTGGGATGCGATGCCCAGGTCTAGGATTACAATGGTGGAAACTCAGTGAAAATAAGGGTGGGATGGTTGGTGGGGTTCAAAGTGAAAATTCTTGTCCATATCACCCTTGTCTTCAACCTAAAGTATTGACTTCGCTGTTAATGTCTTCTCTGCAATATCATTGGTTGGGCTGCTGGTAGCTCCTACTTTCCTTTCAATTTCATATATATTCATTCTTTCATGTCTTCAACCTTGCGATTTCCTCTTTATTATTTTATTCACTCTGAGATCACTGAATATAGTGGACAGGGTAAGTTTCAATGCAACTCTGCGTTCAGAAAATATCCTTCGATTGCAATTATTTATAAATAGATACGCTGTGATTATTCTCCGCCGGTTTTCTACTGCGGTGGTCTCGCCATGGACGAGAGGTGACGTGATTTCATCATCACGCGCTTTTGTCTATTTTCCGCCGGGTTTTCTACTGCCGTGGTCTCGCCGGTATTGAGAGAGAGGGAGAGAGAGAGAGAGAGAGGCTTCTTCTTCTCCTGCTTCTTCTTCCTCTTTCTTTCCTCTTCCTCTTCCTTTTCCCCTTCTTCTGCTTCTTCTTCCTCTTCTTCTTCCTCTTCTTCTTCTGCTTCTTCTTCTTCTCCTCCTCTTCCTTCTTCTCCTCCTTCCTTCTTCTTCTTTTTTTCTTCTTCTTCCTCTCTTTCTTTCCTCTTCCTTTGAGAGGGAGAGAGAGAGGAGGAAGAGAGAGACACACAGAGAGAGGGAAAGAGAGAGGCTTCTTCTTCTGCTTCTTCTTTTTCCTCTTTATTTCCTATTCCTCTTCTTCTTCTTCTTCTTCTTCTTCTTGTTCTTGTCCTCCTTTTTCTTCTTCCTGTTTCTTTCCTCTTCCTCTGAGAGGGAGGGAGAGAGAGAGATAGGTAGAGAGACAGAGACACGGAGAGAGAGAGAAAGAGGAGTGAGAGAGAGGGGCTTCTTCTTCTTCCTCTTTCTTTCCTCTTCTTCTACTTCTTCTCCTCCTTCTTTCCTCATCTTCTTCTGAGAGGGAGAGGGAGGGAGAGACACACACACACACACAGAGAGAGAGAGGAAAGAGAGAGAGGGGGGCTTCTTCTTCCTCTTTCTTTCCTCATCTTCTTCTTCTGAGAGGGAGAGGGAGGGAGAGACAGAGAGAGAGAGGCTTCTTCTTCTTCCTCTTTCTTTCCTTTTCCTCTTTTGAACTTCTCTCTTTAGCCCTAGGACCCTGCTTGCATTGGTAGTATGGTAGCGAAGCATCCGGTATTTGAAACTTTCGAACAGCGGGTCGCTCTCGTTAATTTTCTTTGCTCCGACCAAGGAAAATTTACAAAAGGTCATTTGTTCATACTGTTTTAGCCTTGTTTGCAAATCAGTATCAGCATGGTAGTTAAATCTTGCTCCATGGACGAAATCCATTATCATCACCAACACAAGTTTGGGAAAGATTCGCACTTCACAAAAGCAGTCCAACAGAGAACAGACAAAGAAACTGAAAGAAATGCCCGGTGGAACCACGTGACCGCATGGTCACGTCACCTCTCGATACCGGCAAGACCACGGCAGTAGAAAACCCGGCGGAAAATAAACAAAAGCGCGTGGAATGATGAGATCACGTCACCTCTCGATAGCGGCGAGACCACGGCAGTAGAAAACCGGCGGAGAATAAACAAATTTGGTTATTCTCCGCCCGGCGGAAAATACACACTCCCAAATAGATATGGCAGGTTTCACCAAAATGGTCCATCCCCATTTCCCTCTTGTCAAAATGTACATGTTATATTTCTTACAAGTGTTATATACCATGTTAAAGCTTAGAACCTGAGGATTCCAGATATATGACTTTAAGAGATAGCAAAGGACTGAGGCGAGTAAATTAGCTTTTAAAAGTCATGTTTTTCAGTCAAGGGGCATTTTATAACTCAAAAAATTCTAGGTCCAATGCCAGTGACGTAATGATACGCGAACTGCACGGGTCCGTCAACCGAGGTTTCCCTGGCGTTTATTTAGTGGCTTAACGCTTGGGCATCTGGTTTGGAGAGTTCCCTGACTTTTCCCTAGTTCTCAATAAGACGTGAAGTCTGTGTTTTTGTTTCCCGACACGCGTTCCGGCTCGTGTGGATCGATGAAAACCGGTGCTATTTTGTCCCGTTTTTGTAAAATTCTGTGATTGTACGCCTTTATACTATCCTTATTACGTGTTATGGGTTTATCATGTGTACCATTCTGCTGAAACCGGCACTGTTAACTTCACGACTTATATAACGAGTGAGGATGCGATACCTATAGGCCGATATTTGCCGAGGGAGAGAAAAAGAGAGAGGGAGAGATGCACCAGCAACAAAACCCTCACCGAAAAGAAAGTGCTTTTGACGACAATGGTTCTTTTCCCCCGTACGTGCTCCCCCCCCTCCGACTATCTACAATCACATAGAGTGCCACACTAGACTAGCACAAACTTGTGTCTTTATCGATCGATAATTGCTTCGCGGAGGATGGGAGCCTGTGCTATTAGTATTATTTTCTCTCTCTCTCGTTTAAATGCGTTAGTAATATTGTATTGTTATGCGAAGAAGACTGTGCATAGTGGATACGTAGAGTCACTATCGGTGTAATGGACTTTTAAACCTCCCGTATTGCCAATTATCTTGTCTTTATTTAATAGAAAGTAATAAATCATGAAAGCCTATTGATTGCCGGACTTCTTTACATAAGTTTCACTCACGATAAGCCAAAGCAGGTTTAGTTAATGCAACCGAATCTAACCTGATCACAGTCTCCTTTCTGATGTCCGATCATCGTCTACATTTTTGTGTGGACGTCAGCGCATAGCCATCAGCCATGGCTGTAATGGACATCCAAAGACAAAATATTCCGCAAAGCCAACTGGACAATTTAAAAACAAAAATTTCATGATTTCTCAATAGGCTTACACAAGATGAACTACGAGAAAATAGCTAAAGGCAATAATACCGTTATTAGATCTCAGATCGAAGAAAAATTTTTTTGTCCGACCATAAGGTTTTGCAGACTGACAGTAGTCTCATGGTATTCTCACTCTTATTTAGAGTTACCTATAATTTTTTCGTGTCTTTTACAGGATATATGGTCGTAGGAGTACGTTTTCTTTCACTCCAGATCATAAAACGGCGCTTCTACGTATTTTTCAACTTTTTTTCTTCAGCTCTTACTGTGTGTTCATTTGTAGACCACAGTTGTTACATAATAACGAAAATCTGAAACCTGCCTCACATGATCGCTGCAAAAGATTTTTGAAATTAGAACTCCCCAAATTTTCTTTGAACAATTCTCTTTCACATGGAATTAAAGGAAACAGAATAAAAGGTCGTTGACCTCACCTACCTTAAGGTGAAAAAGGACTTATTAAAAGAGGAATGCCATCAGTCTCAATTGCTGACGTTCGCACCCAAAAAATATTCACAAATTGAAAGCAAATTTCACAATATTATGTTTTTTACATCTGCGATGTCAAAGCTATACATGGACCAAATGTTAAGAAGATTCATCAATTAGACTTTGAGAAAGATTAATTGAAGAGTTCAAGTTATCATTGGGTCCCATTTTTGTGAAATCTGCCGTATATCATTATTTTTGTTTTTCAGAGAGTTGTCTTCATGTCGTTTTGTCATCTAGATCTACTAGACCTAATCTACTATGATTTTTATGATTTAGATTAAAGATATTAGCTGAAATTGACAAGAAAACTCGAAAGATAAGATTCTGAGGCACTTGGTAATCGACTTATTTGTATGTCAGTTGATAAATTTTGTCAGATTAGGACTAAAGTCTTAAAATTCTTAGATTTTCCTTCTTCTTACTTAGTCACAGGCAGTGTTGGTTTGTTTCCTTTTCAGGCATCTTGCCTCCCCCTAGTGAAGATTTTGACCCAAAAAGGGACTGAAAACAATTACAGAATACAAGCACAATGACGATGGAAAATTGGTGAAGGTAAGTGGAGTGCTTGCTAGGAAAAAAGCATGGAATGTGGCATTTCGTTTGAAATGTTTTGCATCAATTGAATGTAAATCTTTCTTCTTCCTGCTTTCTTTTTTATTCTAGGTCTTAATGTCCTGGTACTCTGGATTCCGTCTCTCACGCAGCATTTTCTATATTATTTTTTAAACATTATTGTTGTTAGTACATGTATTAGTAGTATATATAGATTGTACTTCCAAATACTTATAGACTTTCTTTCCTTTGCAGATAATCCGGACATTCAAGATCGAAATTGTACGCTTGTCTAAGTCTATAGCAAAGAGAAAAGTAAGTAGTTACCGATATATTGTAATTAAAACTCTTCCTTCTTCTTTCCTTTCATGGGCAGTTGGCAGTCGCTTCTGAAAGGTTCTATTTCTTTTTTTTCATCTTGCTATTTTCCCGTAATTCACTCTGAGATCAATGCATATAGTGGGCGGGTAAATTAAAAAAACAAAGCAATCTTCTTTCCTTTCACGTGCTGATGTTTCCTTTTAGTTATCCTGAGATGACCATGGTGGGTGGGGTAAATTCCATTAAAACAAAACAAAATCCTGTGGTAGTATATTGCCTAGCTCACCTATTGTACCTCTACCAGAACCGTTTTCTCATGATTAGAGGGTTGCGTTTAATTTTCATCTCTATTATCATGTACCTTAATAATGATTTCCATCTTCATCCTCCTGCAGACCTACCGTTTATTCTGATTTAATCGGAATCATCCCGATTTTTTAGCGAAAATTTGCAAAATTCGATTTTCCGTTAGCCCATCCCAATTTTTTTTTGTAACTGCAGTCGTTGTCTGGACAGCATTGTTCTGTATATTCGGCGTGCGATTTTTGTTTTTAATCAGCTAATAGCCGGATGTCGTGCCTATCGAGGATTCATGTTATTATGAGTAATGGTGTAACGATTGTTCGCTAATATATTGTTCTCTTTGTCCATTCTTCACAGTACTCGTGCTGTACTTGTTTGAAACTTCAAAACCGTTGTATGATTATGTGTTATTGAGGCCTACCGCGATTACTAGAAGAGCTTTGAATTTCAAACTGATCAAGCAGAAGCCTTCGCCGATATTCAATGACTTGATAGATCTAGATCTAAACGTCCCTATTATTAGGGACGTCTAGGTCTAGATGATCTGTATCTGTACTCTTAAGTAGATCCAATATATATCTAAATCAAGTCGAGATTAAAATCTTTGAAACAATATGACTCCCCCTGCAGCAAAGTGCGATCACACGAGTGTCAGAGAGAGAGAGAAATTTTGCGCCTGTGTGTGTGTAATAAGAGAGAAATAGAGAGCGTTTTTCGTGTGTGTTTCGTGCGATGCGAATGTATGTGAGTGTCTGCGTTAGAGAGGGAGTGAGCAACAATTTATGAAGTGAAAGGCAAATGCAAGGAAGCATACAGGTTGGATGATAATTGACAGTATGTAAACAATGAGTGGGAAGATTAGCAAGATAAGTGACCACTGATGAGAAAGAGGAAAAGTGAGTGTGACTTCCAGTATGTAAACAATGAGTGGGAAGAAGGTAACTGTAATGCCGATTTAGTACTAGAATTCAGGTTTTATTGGCACGGGGGAGGGGGGGTATTATAATGGATGTTTTTACTTGGGAAAAGGCAGAACCAGCGTCAACAATGCCTTTATTTTATTATTGTTAAGTTCAAGATTAAGCGACCGGCTGACTCTATACATGAAATCGTTCATGGATCCTGATTTTTTCCCCCAGGATCCTGATTTTTTTACATCTAGGTCCTGGTTTTTTAAAATTTAGAGTGGCAGGTCTGGACTAGAGCTGTCATAAGATGGGAATTGACGCTATGGAAATGAATTATATTATTATGGAAATGAATTATATTATTATTATTATTATTATTATTATTTATGGTCTATTAAAGGCTAATTTTTAATTTTCTACATTTTATTTCCCTTAGACATGGAAAAATTTGGAGCAGCTTCCAGCGATCCCCCTGGCCCTAACCCAGCCAACACTATTGTGTCTGAAGAAGTTTTCATGCAGTTTGTCCAAAACAAAGAGGTATGTTGTTCGGTTATGCATTGTAATTGTTGATACAGATACAGATAGTGATAAGAATTTGTGTCTCACTCACTTGTAAGAGATATAGTACCACACAGAGTGTGTCATGCTTTTAAATAATTGTAATGTGTAGAATTTATATTGATATAAGTAGGGGTGTGGTGTGTGGATAGAACTTTAACGTTTGTACTATAGATGATTTCATTCACCATTTTCCACTCGTACTCTTCAGTGTTATGACTTGATTGATAACGTGTTGATGCTATGATTGTATTTTTGTGCAATGTGATAAAAATGCCACTTAAATTATTATGTTTCTTAGAACGCAATAAATAGTCTTATTCCCTAATGTGTTTGATTAGCCTTGTGCAATTCTTACCGTCTGTTGTGAACTTTTCTTGTACTTTTTCATTTTGTTCACTTTGATCAGTCTTCATAATGTTAAGGAGTGTACACACCGGTCATTGTTTTTATCCATTTATACACTCTGTTATTGTTCCATCTCCAGCAACCATCAACGGAGGAAGACGACCCATTGGTCAAGTTGAAAAATCAGAAAATTATACAGTGTCGTATTTGTAAAGGCGACCATTGGACAACAAAATGTCCGTACAAAGACACGCTTCAGCCTCTTCAAGTAAGTTGGGTTTTTTAATGGAATGCTGAGATAACCACTGACACTACTGAAGTGTAGAATTATAATAGAATATTTTGGTTTTATAAATGTCAACTAGAAACATTTTAGTTTTTCAGCCTGAGGTATGAATGGCCTTTGTTGAAGATGTGTGTGAGAGAACAAATAGTACTTATAAATCCTAAATATGCTTAACCTTGACTTCTTTTTTTACAGAGGTTCGAAGAAGGGGTGGTGGTAAAAAAATTCTTGCTCTGTGAATTTCACCAATGTCCCAGGTCAAGGTGTTGCACAGCTTTATTTGAAAATTTGACTCTAATGCCATTTGTTTCATTTTTGTTTTGTTTTGTTTCATCTTATGTAGAATGTTTCAGAGTACTGTGATATTGTTAAAATGATTTTACGTTCTTTCTCTTTAGCTTTTGTTGAAGGATTTGCAACAATATAGAGTTATCAAGCTCTGAGCAATAGGTTGTTAAAAGCATGTGTCTAGTTTTATCTTGTGTTTTCCAACTGGCCACAACATGATAACGTATGAAACTGGTTTTGTAGGAAAAGCTGGAAGAAGGAGCCAATAACCCTGACGCTGCTCCATCTTCTGCGACACCGGCAGCTGCTAAAACTGCAGGTGGAAAGTACGTCCCACCTGTCATGAGAGAAGGTGCCAACAAAAGAGGAGAATCGATGAATTCACAAAAGAAAGGTGAAGGATTTGTTGTTTGGCATTGTTCTTTTTAGTTATGAATAAAGTTTTCAGATTCAGCTATCTGAGCATAGTTGCCAACCAGTATGTAAAAACAAAACATATTTCAGGGATGTAAATCTTTCAGATTTCCTCTTATTTCAGATTATTCGAGGTTTTCTACTTTTAACATATTTTTCTCTTACGCTTCCTTTTCTTCCCTTTTACTAAAATACTTCTATGTTCGCTGGTATGAATAGGTGAAATGGTTTAGCACAACAGGATAAAATTCCCGACTCCAGGTCGATCACCGATTTTCACACTAATCATACATGGAAGCATGCTGCTTCATTTTCACTCACAACAGTACATGAGATGTTCAGTATCTGAAAGTTTCACATTTCAGAAACTTTAAGATGTATTTACCATTTACATCCCTGATATTTAGTACAAAGTTTTGGCTTTGAGTCAGTAAGTGCATTTTCCTTGAAAAGTATTTGAAGTATGCTGTTTTTTTGTTGTTTAAAAAAAATGAAATCTAAAGTTAATGGCAGACTGAGAAATTGTGGTTCATAAAAATACTGTCGCATTTCACCAGAAAGCCAGCAATTTCTTTTTATTATTACCTTCATGGGGGTTAATTCAAGTAAATAGTATTCCTGTTTGTGTTAGAATAGGGGCAATAGGGCGGGCAATTGTTCAAGTTAAAATTAGTTTGCCCTGTCAGAGTGTCTTTCGATTTGAATCGGTTGGCAGCTATGTTTGAGGTCCTGCATTATGGGAATTGAACTGTGTTTCTCTTAAAAGCTAGTTGGCAATGCCATTCTATAAATGTTTGAGTGATTAGTGCCATTCAGGACATCTAGCTACACATTTTAGAATAGAATGTGTTGAATTATTTTTCTGTTATTGAATACAGGCCTCACAGTACAAACAATGATCTCTTTAACCGCTATACCCACTACTATGGGACTCTGTAGTTCAGAGGCAAGGTTTCAGCCTCTCAACCAAAAGATAGTGGGTTCGAGCCTTGCCAACGGTTGAAAAATTGTTGAGTTTTTTCAAACAAAATCTAGCCCCCTAGTTCAGGTGGGTGGATCAACGCCTAGTCCCGTTGAAGACGGACGATAAAAGGAGGTCCTGTATGCAGATCACAACACTCTGCACATTAAAGATCCCATCACTGTTTTCCGAGCAGTCCAGACGAAATTAAAAATCCTACCACAAACCCTGAGATCACCGTAGTTGTGGATGTTTTATTCAAATAAAAATCTCACTACTATCACTCCTTGCATAGAATTTGGTTGTTTCTTTATCAGTTTTCCTATAAGGACAGCTGTCTGTTTTGTAGCCATGTTGTCAATCTCGTTATAAACACTAATAGTATTATTGTTACCAACTTGTATCTAGCTCATGGTGCATATCTCTCTCATAAACAGATGAAGCAGCTACGATTCGTGTCACCAACTTATCTGAAGACACCCGTGAGTCAGATCTTCAAGAACTTTTCAGACCGTTCGGCCCCATCTCTAGGATATACCTGGCCAAGGATAAGAATACCGGACAATCAAAGGTAATGTACATTATACGTTTGTGTTCTCGTAGACTGAAGGCGTTTGGTAAATATCCATGCGCTTTTAAGTGTTGGCCAGCTTTTGCTTCTCAAGAGGAAAACCAAAGCAGGTTTTCACAGGAAATTGCACAGGAGTGGGGGTTTTTTCCTCTTCTTCACGGACAAGAATTTATTGTATGTAGTTGAATAATGCTTAAAATTTGAAGATTACCGTCTGCAATGGAAGAAAAGTACTTTTTGGGATTTATGATTGTGTTGATAACTATCCACTTATTTTCAATTATACCTCCTTGTAAACCCCCGTAAAAACTCTTGTCTGTCGCAATGACACTTAGAATCCTGGGCAATCAACATTATTGACGACTTTTTGTATGCGTAGTGAGAATTCCTTGTAGCAACATCTTCTGTATTACAATAACCTGGTATGGAAGTTTCATCTTTTGTTGCTCATAAGACATGTGCCTTGAGACCGTTAATTATTCCCCTGCAAGGTAAAAGATCTACAATTATATGACATTTTACATAGCGTGAATTTTGAAGGTTTTGAGATATTTGTTCTCTCTTTCTCCCTCAGAAATATAACTAAGAACAGGTGAAAATGTTTTGGCTCGAGTTTCATTGCTTGTAGTCAAGCTTACTTGTGTAATAGCAGAGTAGACCTTAATTTTATTATGTTAAGAAACACAACTGGTGTTAAAAAACACCCAGCTCCTTGCGAACACCAGGTGTTGAAATGTTCATTTTTCTCTGTCTGGACAATATGTCAAGGAGACATTAAAACAGATTGCCTAAAAACTCTTGCTTGTCACAATGACACTGTTAGAATCCTGGGGCAATCAACATTGTCATTTCTTTTAGTTTACTTAACGCCTCTGAAGGTATCTGAGTGTTATTTTTTGTCCATGATGTTTGGTTTAATCACCAAGTGGTGGTATATCATCTTTCTTTCATCCTACAACTGATTTACTTCAAAGTTAAGAAAGCGGGGGTTTAGATGCCCAAAATGGTTTTTCTCCAGCTAAATTTCTTTACTTTCACGCCTCTTTTATATCTTTTTTCTGAACCACATCTCCAGTGGACATAAATTCAGTCCTCACCACGCCATAGTAGTACATACAAGACCCAAGTCGTTTAGTAAATATATTGTATTAAATTGTATTAATACCAATCAGTTTTAACAAGTCAAATCGTCTTCTTCTGAAAAATATAAAACTATGACTGTGTCACATGAGAAGCAAGGACAACAAAAATTAGGTACTGGTATCTGAATTCTGGATTTTTAATGTGTTACATGAACACCTAGTTGAATTGCCATACACACACACACAAATCCCGACCAGAGTTCTATGTATGTTGTGTCTTCCTTGCAAATACTAGGTGTTGAAATGTTCATTTGTGCTTTGATTGTTGAATGAGTATGGTTTACATATAATGAACAACAAAGACTTGCATTTACACTTATGTTTCAAAGCAAATTTACCGTGTAAGTGTGAAGCACCCTCCTCCTTGTGAACACCAGGTGTTGAAATGTTCATCTTTTTCTGCCTGGACAAAATGTCAAGGAGACATTAAAACAGGTTACCTAAAAACTCTAATTGTCTGCATGATGAGACTGTTAGAATCCTGGGGCAATCAACATTTATGTTTTAGTTGGTATGTTATGGCTCTTTTTACTGGCACAGTGAGAATATTCTTGTGGTGGTCACTTTTATTGATTCACATTCTTACTTTTTTCCAAGGTAAAGATCTTTCAATCTATGGTATGATAGAAAGCTTAGTGATTTTTTTTGCAAATGTTTTATTCTATTAGCATGGTTGCCAACCAGTTTATAGAAACATATTTAATAAGTTTGTCTTTGGCTTTTGAGTCCATACCTATGTATTTACCTTGAAAGGTATGTGTATATGAAGGTTAATTATTTTATTTGTATAGAAACCCTACGTTAACGGCTGAAATTCAGAGAGAGTGGGTGGGTGGAAGTCTGGGGACGCCATTCTGAGTTCACCAAACAACAGAAAGGCCAGTGATCAAGGGATTTTGTTACTTACCTTAGACTACTTAGAGGGATCACTCCAAGTATATGATCAAATGTTTTTGGAATGTTACGGCCCTTCGTGCAAGTAAGAATTAGTCTGCCCAGTAAAAAGTTGGCAGCTATGTATTAGTAAAGGTCCCTTGCATGTTAAAAAGTGCCATCTTCTTTGCGAACACCAGGTGTTGAAATGTTCATTTTTCTCTGTCTGGACAATATGTCAAAGAGACATTAAAACAGATTGCCTAAAAACTCTACTTGTCTACTTGACACTGTTAGAATCCTGGGGCAATCAACATTGTTGACATTAGTTTGTGTTATGACTCTTTATATATCATGCACTGTGAAAATTCCTTGTGGTATTACGTCTAGGAACAAATCCTCTCTATTACAATTACCTGGTATATGTAAGTTTCATCTTTGATTGCTCTTGAAAGTCATGGTGTCTGGATACTTTAATTTTTTCTCCTCCAAGGTAAAAGACCTTCCGTCCTATGGCATTGTATATAGCGTAGTGAATTTAATATTGTTTTGAATTTGGAAGGTTTTTAGATTGTTTTCTTTCAAAAACATAACTTACAGAACAAATGAAGATATTACGGCTCCAGTTTCATTGTTTAGATTTACACTTTGTTTGCGTGATAGACGAGGAGATCTGTATTTTGTTTTGTTGAGAAATGCAACATGTGCGTTAAAATGTACCCTCCTCCTTACGAACACCAGGTGTTGAAATGTTCTTTTTCTCTGTCTGGACAATATGTCAAGGAGACATTAAAACAGATTGCCTAAAAACTCTTGTTTGTCTGCATGACACTGTAAGAATCCTGGGGCAATTGACATCAGTTTGTGTTGGGACTCTTTATAGTATATGCACAATGAAAATTGTTAGTGGTATTATGTCTGAGAACAAATCTTTTATATATTACATTATTGCTCATGTATGCCATGTGTCTTGGTACTTTATTGTACATAATAGCATAGTGAATTTCATACTGTTAAACTTTTACGTTTGGTCAAGTCTAAAATATTTGTTTTCTTTAAGGTCATAAGTTCAACTCAAAGAACGAATATAAATGGTTGGGCTCAGTGTTAGACTTCACGCTCATCAAAGAGTTGACCTGCATTTTGTTCATGTTAAGAAATGCAACTTGTATCACCCCCCTCATGCGAACACCAGGTGTTGAAATGTTCATTTTCTCTGTCTGGGCACATATGTCAAGGAGACATCAAAGCAGATTGCCTAAAACTCTACTTATCTGCATGATGACACACAGTTAGAATCTGGGGCAATCAACATTGACCCGGTTCTTGTAGCAATAGTATGTCATTCCAAGTGGGATCAATTGTTGCGCTGTTTCTCTTTGGTTGTCTGAGCGTATTATTATCTACAGTTGGCACTACTTGTGTTATATCCGTTTGGTCAATGCTCTTCTCTGGCGTAGTCTTTAATTTTCACTCACACATGCACAATACCCACCCTCCCTTCCCTGTTTTTTTTTAAAAAGTAGGTTGTTTAAAAAGCAAACACCTGTTATGTAGACATCCTTGTTCTTTCCCACTTATGTCAACAACCTAGTGTGTCAACCCTCTCACTCTAGTTGCCTAGTTGAGCATAAAGCTTACTTTTATAAGAGACCTGCATTTTGTTCATGTTAATAAATGCAACTTGTACATTAACAAGCACCTCCTCCTGTGAACACCAGGTGTTGAAATGTTCATTTTTCTCTGTCTGGACAATATGTCAAGGAGACATTAAAACAGATTGCCTAAAACTCTTGCTTGTCACAATGACACTGTAAGAATCCTGGGGCAATCAACATTATTGACATTTAGACTCTTTCTAGTGAGAATTCCTTTTGTATTATGTCTAAGAACAAATCTTCTATATTGCGGGCGGTTGGCAGGCACTGCCAGATCTTACTTTTTTCCTTTTACTTTACTCTTTCACTTCTCTTTATCTTGCTGTTTCCTCTAATTCACCCTGAGATCACCACAATGGTGGACGGGGTAAATTTCAATTAAACAAACAAGCAAACAATCTTCTATATTACTATAACCAGATGAAAGTTTCATCTTTTAATGCTCTTGAAAGTCATGTGTCTGAATACTTTTATTTGTTGGCCTCCAAGGTAGAAACTCTACTAAGCTGTTGCATTGTACATATCAGAGTAAATTTCATAGTTTTGAATTTGGACAATGTCTCCAAGAAAGTGAAAAAGTCTCGCTCCAGTTTCTTTGTTGAGAGTGAAGCTTACTGTCATAATTCAAAAAGTTTGCAAAAAATGACCTGTATTGTAAGTGACCAAGAGACCTGTATTTTATTCATGATAATAAATGCAACTTGCTTGTACATTAACAAGCGCACTCCTCCTTGTGAACACCAGGTGTTGAAACGTTCATTTTCTCTGTCTGGACAATATGTCAAGGAGACATTAAAACAGATTGCCTAAAAACTCTTGCTTGTCTACTTGACACTGTTAGAATCCTGGGGCAGTTGACATTATTGACATTAGTTTATATGTTTGTGTTTTGAGTCTTCCTGTAGGTACAGTAAGAATTCTTTTGTGTTATGTATAGGAACAAATCTTCTATCACTATAACCGGTTATATATGAAATTTTCATCTTTTTATTGCTCTTGAAAGTCATGATTTTTATTTATTGGCCTCCGAGAAGAATATCTACCAAGCAGTTGCATTGTACATAGTAGAGTAAAATTTCATACTATTTTGAATTTGGAAAATTTTTTAATTGTATGTTGTCTCTCGAAGTACAAGTGAAAAGTCTTGACGCTAGAATCCTGGGACAATCAACATTATTGACATAAGTTTGTGTTAGTTAAGTTATGACTCTTTGTGTAGGCACAGTGAGAATTTCTTGTGATAGTATTATGTCTAGGAATAATTTTCTCCAATACAATAACCTAGTTTTATAGGCACAGTGAGAATTTCTTGTGATAGTGATTATGTCTAGGAACAATTTTCTCCAATACAATAAGTTGGTATATGAAAGTTTCATCTTTTCTTGGGCTCATAAGCCATGCGTCTCGATACCTGTATTTATTCACCTACAAGGTAAAAGATCTACCATTATATGACATTGTATTTTGTACATCGCGTTATATTTATTCACCTGCAAGGTAACAGTTCTACCGTTATATGAAATTGTATTGTGTACATAGTGTATTGAATTTCATACTGTTTTGATTTTGGACGGTTTTTGGGATATTTGTTCTCTCTATTCTCTCAGACACATAACTAAGAACAAGTCAAAATATCTTGGCTCCTATTTCATTGTTTAAAGTTAGAACTTACTCGTAATAGAACAGGAGACCTGCATTTTGTCAATGTTAAGAATGCAGCTTGTACATTAACAAGCACCCTCCTCCTTGTGAACACCAGGTGTTGAAATGTTCATTTTCTTTGTCTGGACAATATGTCAAGGAGACATTAAAACAGATTGCCTAAAAACTCTTGCTTGTCACAATGACACTGTAAGAATCCTGGGGCAATCAACATCATTGACATTAGTTTAGTTTTTGTCATGATTCTTTCTGTAGGCGTAGTCAGAATTCCTTGTGTATTATGTCTAAGAACAAATCTATATTGTTGGTAGTGCTAATGGTAGGTCTTACTTCTTTGTTTTTACTCTTTTCACTTCTCTTTTATCTTGCTGTTTCTTAATTCACCCTGAGATCAACACAATGGTGGATAGGGTAAATTTCAATTAAACAAACAAACAATCCTCTTTATTACTATAACCAGATGAAAGTTTCATCTTTTATTGCTCTTGAAAGTCATGTGTCCGGATACTTTTATTTTTGGCCTCCGAGATAGAAATTTGTTCTCTTTCAAGAACAAGTGAAAGAAGTCTTGGCTCCAGTTTCCTTGCTGAGAGTGAAGCTTACTTTCATAATTCAAAAAGTGACCTGTATTTTGTTTTCTGTTGGGAAATGCAACTTTTATGTTAAAAGCACCTCCTCCTTGCGAACACCAGGGTGTTGAAATGTTCATTTTCTCTGTCTGACAATATGTCAAGGAGACATTAAAACAGATTGCCTAAAAAAACTCTACTTGTTTACTTGACACTGTTAGAATCCTGGGGTAATCAACATTGTTGACATTAGTTTATGTTTGTGTTGTGACTCTTTCTGTAGGTACGGTAAGAATTCCTTGTGTTATGTCTAGGAATAAATCTTCTCGATTAGTATAACCGGTTAAATATGAGATTTTCATCTTTTATTGCTTTTGAAAGTCTTGATTTTTATTTATTGGCCTCCGAGGAAGAATATCTACCAAGCGGTTGTTATAGTAGAGTAAAATTTCATACTATTTTGAATTTGGAAAATTTTAAATTGTATGTGGTCTCAAGTACAAGTGAAAAGAGTCTTGGCATAGAGTTTCCTTGTTGAGAGTAAAGCTTATTTTCATAATTTAAAAAAGGACATGCACTGTATTCATGTTGAGAAATGCAACTTGTATATTTAAAAGTACCACCCTCCTTGCGAACACCAGGTGTTGAAATGTTCATTTTCTGCGTCTGGACAATATGTCAAGGAGACATTAAAACAGATTGCCTAAAAACTCTTACTTGTCACAATGACGCTGTAAGAATCCTGGGGCAATCAACATCATCGACATTAGTTTGTATTGTGACATACGTCTCTTTCTGTAGGCGCAGGAGAATTCTTTGTGGTTGTGGTATATTATATTATATCTAGAACAAATCTTCTCTATTAGACATGTTATAACCTGGTTGAATCGTTTATTGCTCTCATAAGTTATGTGTCTCGTTATTGTTATTTATTCGCTCCATGGTAAAAGATCTACCATTGTGACATTGTACATAGCATAGTGAATTTCATACTGTTGTGAATTTGGTAGGTTTTGACATCTTTGTTTTCTCACAGACAATAACTGAAAGAACAAGTTAAAATGTCTCGGCTGCAGTTTCATTGTTTAGAGGTAGATGTACTTGCGTACTACAAGAGGAGTTCTGCATTTTGTTTATTTTGGGGATGCAACGTATGTATAATAATATAAAAAAAGCACCCTCCTCCCTCGAACACCAGGTATTGAAATGTTCATTTTCTCTGTCTGGACAATATGTTAAGGAGACATTAAAACAGATTGCCTAAAAACTCTACTTGTCTACTTGACACTGTTAGAATCCTGGGGCAATCAACATTATTGACATAAGTTTTTGTTAGTTAAGTTATGACTCTTTGTATAGGCACAGTGAGAATTTCTTGTTATAGTATTATGTCTAGGAACAATTCTTCTCCAATGCAATAACCTGGTTTTATAGGCACAGTGAGAATTTCTTGTGATAGTATTATTTTAGGAACAATTCTTCTCAATACAATAAGTTGGTATATGAAAGTTTCATCTTTTCTTGGGCTCATAAGTGATGCGTCTCGAGACCTGTATTTATTCACCTATAAGATAAAAGATCTACCATTATATGACATTGTATTTTAAGTACATAGCGTTATATTTATTCACCTGTAAGGTAAAAGATCTACCATTATGTGACATTGTATTTTGTACATCACGTTATATTTATTCACCTGCAAGATAAAAGTTCTACTCTTGCTTATATGAAATTGTATTGTGTACATAGTGTATTGAATTTCATACTGTTTTGATTTGGACGGTTTTGGGATATTTGTTCTCTTCTATTCTCTCAGACACATAACTAAGAACAAGTCAAAATATCTTGGCTCCTATTTCATTGTTTAAAGTTAGAACTTACCTCGTGTAATAGAACAGGAGACCTGCATTTTGTTAATGTTAAGAATGCAGCTTGTACATTAACAAGCACCTCCTCCTTGTGAACACCAGGTGTTGAAATGTTCATTTTTCTTTGTCTGGACAATATGTCAAGGAGACATTAAAACAGATTGCCTAAAAACTCTTGCTTGTCACAATGACACTGTAAGAATCCTGGGGCAATCAACATCATTGACATTAGTTTAGTTTTTGTCATGATTCTTTCTGTAGGCGTAGTCAGAATTCCTTGTGTATTATGTCTAAGTTCAAATCTATATATTGTTGGCGGTGCTAATGGTAGGTCTTACTTCTTTGTTTTTACTCTTTCACTTCTCTTTTATCTTGCTGTTTCCTCTTAATTCACCCTGAGATCAACACAATGGTGGATAGGACTCTTTGTAAATTTCAATTAAACAAGCAAACGATCCTCTTTATTACTATAACCAGATGAAAGTTTTCTTTTATTGCTCTTGAAAGTCATGTGTCCTGGATACTTTTATCTTTTTTCTTGGCCTCCGAGATAGAAATTTGTTCCTCTTAAAAATTCAAGAACAAGTGAAAGAAGTCTTGGCTCCAGTTTCCTTGCTGAGTGTGAAGCTTTACTTTCATAATTCAAAAAGTGACCTGTATTTTGTTTTCTGTTGGGAAATGCAACTTTTATGTTAAAAAGCACCCTCCTCCTTGCGAACACCAGGTGTTGAAATGTTCATTTTCTCTGTCTGGACAATATGTCAAGGAGACATTAAAACAGATTGCCTAAAAACTCTTCTTGTTTACTTGACACTGTTAGAATCCTGGGGCAATCAACATTGTTGACATTAGTTTATATGTTTGTGTTGTGACTCTTTCTGTAGGTACGGTAAGAATTCCTTGTGTTATGTCTAGAATAAATCTTCTCGATTAGTATAACCGGTTATATATAAAAATTTTCATCTTTTATTGCTCTTGAAAGTCATGATTTTTATTTATTGGCTTCTTCTCCAAATGAGGAAGAATATCTACCAATGCGGTTGCATTGTACATAGTAGAGTAAAATTTCATACTGTTTTGAATTTGGAAAATTTTAATTGTATGTTGTCTCTCAGAGTACAAGTGAAAAAGAGTCTTGGCATAGAGTTTCCTTGTTGAGAGTAAAGCTTACTTTCATAATTTAAAAAAAGGACCTGCACTGTATCCATGTTGAGAAATGCAACAAGTTGTATATTTAAAAGTACCCCCCCTCCTTGCGAACACCAGGTGTTGAAATGTTCATTTTCTGCGTCTGGACAATATGTCAAGGAGACATTAAAACAGACTGCCTAAAAACTCTTACTTGTCACAATGACGCTGTAAGAATCCTGGGGCAATCAACATTGATTCTGTTTTTTTAGCAATAGTATGGCATTCCAAGTGAGGATCAAGATCATTGAGAGTGCTGTTTTTGTTTGTTTGACTGTGCGTGTGTGTGTGTATATATATATATATATATATTATATGTACACTTGTAGGCACTATTTTAACTTTTATGTCGACGTCCTTTTAGTCAACACTTTCAACACTTTTAGTCAACATAATTTTCACTTCCCTCCCCTGTATAGCATCCTTGAAAGCATGTCTTCTGTCGACCTTCTTTTAACTCTTATGTCAACAACCAACTTTTTCAACCAAAGGGAAAAAAACGCAAACGAAATTGATGTCAAAGGAAGGCCAAATTTGGGTAATTTTTTTTTTTTTTTTTTACGAGACAGGGCAATTGACAACTGTGAATCTGATAATGATTATAACTTTAAAATTTTCAAATGTGTAGTAAAGACATGTAATTCTGAGTGGATGACATGCCAAGCAGGGTTTTACAAATCACCATCATTCATCTGATATCTAGGATGCGCTGTCTAGCAATGAATCTACGGACCATGTACTGCAAAGACTGAAAAGATCAGATCAGCCTCTGTCATTGAAATGTGAGGAAACGCACATGACTTATACTTTTTTTAACTATTTTCTCTTCAGGGATTTGCTTTCATCAATTTCCACCGACGGAAGACGCAGCAAGAGCCATTCTCGGTGTGTCTGGCTACGGATACGATCATCTCATTCTGAATGTAGAATGGGCCAAGTAAGTCTCTCGCTTTTATGTTATAGTGAAGACTTTTTTTTTAATCACTCAAACTGTCATAGGAAGGGATTGTATCGATACCGGTGATTTAACTTTACTAATCTGATCAGCAGATGGATTTTAAACAATATAAATAGTAGAGGATTAACTTTTGAGTAATCTTTAACCCAATAATTAGAGCTTTTTTTGTGCTTATTTTGCTTCTGTTTTAAAAATTACTTATAAAACTGGGTTTGTTTTTCTAAGTTTAAGGAAGTGCTAAATGATCTTGTCAGTGGCATGGGCAAATTTGAATCCCAATCCCACATATGTTGACAATAAAACAACTGCAGTATCAACACATAACTCACTCAGCCCTAGGCTGAACCCATGATTCCATCTTAAGTTATTGCTTTGTCTCAGGCTAGAGATTTTTACCAGTTATTAAACATTCATGAATGAGCAAGTGCCCAGATTAACTTTTAGTTACTTTTTGTAATATAAGGAAGTTTAGGAAGAGCTCTCTTTCCTTTTGTATATTATGTTTAAGTGTTATTTCATTCAACGGATTTTCCCATAGCGAAGGCAAATGCCGTTCGATACTATATATATATATGTGTTAGGGGCTGAAGCGTAGTTAAAAGGCCATACGATACAATTGGCTGGGGTGGGGGGGGGGGGTGGGAATTGTTTTGTGTAAAGCACAGCGAGCATTTCTGTACCGTAAAAAATTGTGACATAAATAGATTCTATACTGTCTTTCAAAAGTTCTGTCACCCTCTAAATCAATATTTTATTAAAAAATCATTAATTTTTAACAAAAAGAAATTGTGTCGTGTACTGACCACAAATTTATTTTGCTTATGGGGAATATGATCCTGAGCATCATTTCTTTCAGAAAAAATAAAAACCAATTCACTGATGCCTTGAGTCACTGAACCCCATGTTGTATACTACTTTTTTGTTGTTATTTTGCAGGCCGTCCGCACAGAGTTAATGTTGGACTACAGTTTGTGATTGCGGGAGGAGAGAGAGAGAGCTCTTCATCAAAGGTCGGATGCTTTGGATGGAACTTGGATGCAGTTTCTGCTTCTTTGGCTTGATGACGACGACTATACATTGTTGCGTGATAGAAGTGTGTCAGTGTCAGGATGATGCTATGCATCAATGATACTTGCAGCGGCCCTTTATGAATACAATACTTGTACGTGGTGTATCTTGAACAGCAACATATAAATCATATTTATTTTATGATTTTGCTTTGTTGTGCTTTGTACTGTAATATAGTGACTGAAGAGCAAAACTAAAAAAAAAAGACTACACAAAAATTAACACACACACACAATCAAGAGCAGGGTTTGGTATAGAAATACAAACAATAAGTCTAGAATGGAGGCAACAATAAAAAGTTATCGATGAAAGTCATTATGGTTTGATAATGGTATCTAATCATTAGGGTATGTGGGTTTTATTAGAAAATGTCCCAAAGCTTTGTTTTTATAGACTTGAAGATAATATCAAACAAACATGAAATATTCAGGCTATTTTTGTGTACAGACCTCATTTCTTCTTTCCTTATCATGTTTCCTTTGTGTTTGGCACCAGTGCCAAAGTGACAATTTTTTTTCTTCTTCTTCTATTATTATATGTTTCTCTTTTGTCTTAGATGCAACTGATTTTAATGGGATTTTAACCAAAATAAAAAGAAAACAACTCCATATGCACTTGTTTTGATTTATTTTTGAAATCCAAGAGTGGTGATTGGAAATGTGTTTTTATTGTCTTCAATTCAATTGCATTTGTTATAATATAGGCTAATAGATCTAATAGTTGTTTAATAAAAAGGAATAATTTATCATTGATGCACAGAGCTGAATTATTATAAATATGCAGTGGAGCCGCATCCACCAAGATCGCACTCAACGAAATGCCGGCGCTACGAGGCAGATAGAAATCCCCTTTTTTCTCTCCCTTCAATTCTCTTTGTAAAAAAAACCCCACCACATCCAAGAAGGACCCCGGAATGGATAAAATCAAAATTATTTAACCCTTTTGGTTGCTATCCTATTTGTATTATATTTACATCTCAAATGCTAAGGCTTTTTGAGAATTCCTATGAAAAATGGTGCTTTTACTTTTAGAAGAAAAAAATCTAGCTCTCAAACGACACATCACAAGGTAATGATATTTTCAGGCTAGTTAGAATATGGACAAGCTAAATATTTGATTAATATATTGATTGTTTAGCATCCTCCAAACCCATTCTTGGTCAGACCTCTCTTTGTCATGCCCACTTCCTTCTCTCTGTCCCTCTTCGTCATCGTGATCCGTAGGCCTAGGACTAACATCATGATCGTCTAAATCTAGATCTAGTTCAGACCTATCAGCTTCAGAAATCAAGCTAGAATCATCTCTCAGGAATAAACTCTCACCAGAGCCAATATCATGTCTATATGTATCAGCCTCATCATCAGATTCCATCGCTAATGTAAACAAACCAATAAAACAAGAAAAATCGTCAAAAATCGCAGTTCAAAACACCTAAAAAATGTTACGTCATCGAATAAAGCATCGTAATCAAAGGGGAGCTACTCACGAATTACTACAGGCACTGAAAATAAAGAATTCGCCTTTTAAATAGTCCTTATTAGGACTTCGCCTTTTGGCGAACGTCGCATTTGAAACCCATACTGAAAATTACGCCTTTCGGCGGCATAGGAACCAAAGGGTTAAAAGTATATATTTTCTGAAAGCTTATTTTCTTCTCTAGTTCATTGAAATGAAAGGAAGTATCAACAAGGCAAAAATTTACAATAAAGGTGCGAAATGTATACAATTTACAAATGTATCGATTCAATTAAATATTCTATTCGATTGTATACATTTCTTCCTTTATTGTAAAGTTTTGCCTTGTTGATATTTCCTTTCACTTTCATTCATTTCTTCTTTCTAGACCCAGTGAGGAGATATATATCTAGTCTTATCCTCTTCTTTCGTTCTTGTTTCCCATACTCACACCTCTCTCTCTCTTTCTTTCTTTTTCTCTCTCTCTCTTCTCTCTATCACCTTTTATTACTTACTTATTTTCATATTTTTATTTCATTTTCATTATTTATAGATCTGAACCTTTCCATTCTAGCTCCTATATTCTTCACTTTCCCTTCTAGTTCTAGTACTTCTACCCATTCTTCTTATCATCACCGTCATTTTTCTTTGTTTCTTCCTGAATTCTCCTTTCTGGTTTTCTTGACATCACATTGCGTGATGCCCTAATTCGTGTTTAGATCTAGATTCTAGATATTTCTCGTTTGTTGTCTGACAAAGGATTATACCCGAAACGTCACGAGTGACGTCTACTGTTGTTACGGCTAAGAACGACCAGCTGTCTAATGGAGTTGCCGACAACATAAGAGTAAGACGACAATTTGCGGCAAGTCAGCCTGCTGAGGAAAAAAGACCTGTCAGTATTATTAGTGTCTCATGTTTGTAGTCTGTGTACTATTAGTATGTGCCTATATTGTCGGTGCTGTGCAAAGTTTGGAGGAACAAATCCCAATGTGTGCAAATAAACAGATTTTTAAAAATTCGTGTGCTGCTGTTTCTTCATTGGGTGTGCACAGACATTTCTCAACTACGCAACTATTCTCCCTGGCGTGTGCACGAAACGCACAGCTTAGAGAGGAAACATTGCCGGTCAGCATGCAAGACAGAACTGGTAACCAGGAAGCTCTGGTTATTTCTTTCATTGTCCAACACACACTGCCACTGTCTTTGACCCCAAAGCTGGTTGCACTCCCGGGGAACTTGCAAGATATACAAACAAAAGCGCCATCATTCACTGACCCTGCTGTCACATCGTTTGGCAATAACAAAGCTTGTTTATGGGATTGAATGACGTGAATGAGAAACGACTTGTAACAGCAATGATGAAGAATTAGCCCTTTTCAATAAACATCTATATGAATCCTCCATTAGTGAAATCAAGTACAACTTAAGAGGCTGCTGGATATTTTGGTTTTTAACAAAATATTTTTCATGAAACAACAAATATGTGACGCAAAGTTACGGATGCATTGAAATTGAAATGAAAAGTGAATTTTCAAACTTTTGATGTGACAAAGACTAAAGGACAATGAAGTGACATACCAACCACTGAATTCTAAAACGGTTTTGGTTGTGACAAAAGCCTGAAGGACGATGACATATCACTAAATTCTCAAACTGTTTTGGTTGTGGTGACAAAAAGACTGAAAGACGATGAAATGACATATCAATATCACTATCACTGAATTCTGAAACTTTTTGGTTGTGGTGACAAAAAGACTGAAGGACGCTGAAAATACTGAAAATGGCATATCACTCAGTAGAATATCACTGAATTCTCAAACTGTTTTGGCTGTATTGACAAAAGACTGAAGGACGATGACATGACATATCACTGAATTCTCAAACGGTTTTGGTTGTGGTGACAAAAAGACTGAAGGATGATGACATATCACTATTATCACTGAATTCTCGAACTGTTTTGGTTGTGACAAAAACCCTGAAGGATGATGACATGACATATCAATTGTAAGGAGTTTTCAACTGTTTCGGAGGATGAAACATCTCAATGATGTTACAAAAGAAGAAAAAAGAGACAAGGTTGGCTTTGATCTGTGGTGTAAGGTGAGATTAGTTCTGGATCAAGTGAAAAATATCAGTTGATGCATAATGTTTGTTTTATTTTATTCTGTAACCATTATCCATGCATGCTTCCTGCCTCTTTACTTTCGAACAATCACGCTATTTTTCTTTTCAAACACAATATGAATGCAATATAAAGGCCAGAACAATGTCAATTGACATCATAAACCTTTACATCTATACATTTTCTGAAGGTCATTTCCTGTAGATTTTGCTGAAACTACAAATAAAGACTCAAAAACTGCGTGAAAAGATTTATGGAAGTTTGAAATGGAAAAAAAACCCAACCCATCTTTATGGACGGACAATATAATAAGGTCAGGGTCATCAATGTCATATGTGTCGTTTCGGCACCGATGGATAATTATTCCCTAACTTATGACCTTTCAGAAAATGTATATTTATCTATACCTCTGACATCATTTTAGCCCCCTTTTCCGCTTTTCCATCCCCTCCCTATTTAGCAAAATTAGCCTTGCCACCACAGCACGATATATAGGCCAATTTGAGGGTTAAGATATTGTGTAAGCTATTTTATGATATTTATACGTATAGGGCTTTGTGAAGAGCCAATGAGTATGGCCCTCATGGATATGGGCAGGGGCGCTATATAAATTTTGTGTAACCGAGCATGGCCCTCATTGATAGGGGCACTATATAAATTTGTGCAACTGAGCATGGCCCTCATTGATAGGGGCACTATATTAACTATATAAATTTTGTGTAACCGAGCATGGCCCTCATTGATAGGGGCGCTATATAAATTTTGAGCATGGCCCTCATGGATAGGGATGCTATATAAATTTTTTGTGTAACATGGCCCTCATTGATAGGGACTATATAAATTTGCAACTGCATATACAATATTTTATAAATTTTGTGCAACCGAGCATGGCCCTCATGGATAGAGGCT
Source organism: Doris montereyensis (assembly GCA_037039925.1). Taxonomy (NCBI): domain Eukaryota; kingdom Metazoa; phylum Mollusca; class Gastropoda; order Nudibranchia; family Dorididae; genus Doris; species Doris montereyensis. The sequence continues at coordinate 119,209 of JAXRKP010000213.1, read as the reverse complement.
ATATAAATTTTGTGTAACTGAGCATGGCCCTCATTGATAGGAGCGCTATACAAATTTTGTGTAACTGCCCCTCAGGATAGGGGCATATAAATTTTGTGTAACTGAGCATGGCCCTCATTGATAGGAGCGCTATACAAATTTTGTGCAACCGAGCATGGCCCTCATTGATAGGGGGCGCTATATAAATTTTGTGCAACTGAGCATGGCCCTCATTGATAGGGCACTATATAAATTTTGTGCAACTGAGCATGGCCCTCATTGATAGGGGCACTATATAAATTTGTGCAACTGAGCATGGCCCTCATGGATAGGGGCGCTATATAAATTTTGTGTAACTGTAACTGACCCTCATGGATAGGGGCGCTATATAAATTTTGTGCAACTGAGCATGGCCCTAGTGGATAGGGACAGGGGCACGATATAAATTTTGTGCAACTGAGGGGGCGCTATATAAATTTTACATTATTATTGTAATGTGGCAGTTTGCCATTGCTTTCCACGGCGCCTTTACTTTCACTGAGTCTGAATAGACCTAAGTATCCATTTTTGTTGCTGGGTTGACAGGGGGCTAGAAAAGTTTGCCCAGACTGGGAATCGAACTCAGGCCTCCTGCATGGTAGTCAGACGCTCTACCGACTGAGCTACCGGTGTCTAAAGTCAGTAAGTCAGTCTAAAAAAATCCTCATTAGCTTCAATCCAAGTCTGCTCTTCAGCCTGTTGCCAAACAGCCCAACCTATGTACTTTTCTTCAAACCAAATTCTGAAACAATTCAGAGGAGCTTCATAGCAATTCTAGCAACCATTCTGTGAAGCATAGGAAATCTAATTAAAACCAGTTTTTCCCCCTTGATTATAGATCGGTGTAAATATAATGGGTTATGGCTCACACTGCAGGAATGGCTGCGGGCGCTGCGCTGATACTGATAGGTATACCATCATCCTCCAGTCCAAGCATGCCTATCATGTGCTAGGGCCTGGGTTTCAGTACCGGTACTGAGTCCTCTGAGTCCACTCTGTGGTCTTGTCAGCCTATTTCCTTCCTCTGTCTGCCCCTTTTTCTGCTTCCTTGGACGGTTCCCCGCTGAATTGTCTTAGAAATGCCATAGCTTCTTGTTACATAATAAGGCTAGGGATGAGTATTTTACGGTAGTCTATTCTTTTAGTAAAGGATCAGAGATGGACTTTCGCTATTGGTAACTCGTTTTTGCTGAAAAGCTCAAAAGCGCATCATGGGCAGGGCAGAATTTCTATTTGTTTGCTATCGTCATCCTCATCATGCCCTGTTATCCCAAGTGGTGCATAGGCCATCATATCAACAAGAGCTCAATAGGGCCTTATAGTAGGTCAGTAATAGTAGTAACACCTTAGTGTCTTTCTTTACATGTGATTGTTTGTAAACAATGTCCTACTTGTGCATTAATTTCTTTTGTGTGCACACATACTTATGAATAAAATTGTAATTGTGAATTTTAATTGCGAATATAATCGTTATGGTAGAGTTCAGGGTTTTTTAACATCATCCCCACTCCCTGGATTTTGGAGACCACTTGGTAGCCCAGAGGCAAGGTGTCTGCCTCTCAACCAAAAAGGTAGTGAGTTCGAGCTTTGCTGACGGTCAGATAAATTTCTAGTTTTTTAATAGTAAAATCTACCCCCCCCCTCTCCGGTAGGTGGATCGACACCTAGTCCCACCGGGAGACGGATGATACAAAGGAGGTCCTGTGTGCAGATCATAACACTTGATGCATGTTTAAGATCCCTTGTCTGATTACTGGGCAGTCCGGGCAAAATTAAAAATCCTACCAGAAACCCAGTGATCACCTTAGTTGTGAATGTGGGTAAATCAAATAAAATAAAATCAAATCCTGAATTTTGGTTCTTAAAAAATTTATGAGTTATGAGTGTTACAATGTGAGAACAATCATCATCAATAAATAACAATAACAACAACACTAATAACAAACAAATCATGTCGGTATGGTATCACTTGTTCAAACGGTAGACACCGCCGGAAAAGATCAAAATCTGATCTTTGACCTTGTTGTCCAGGAAGGTCTTGAGCTCCTGCACGGTAATATCAGTCGAACTTGTCTCCCCCATGGCGAAAATCCGAAGCATGGAATGAATCCGTTCCAGGGGAGACAATTAAGGTTGGACAACATGCTCTGGATATACGTCCAGAACACCTGTGAATGAAAGGGAGGAGAGGAAACAGGTATAGATAGTATGATTAGTGATTTCAGCCATATACTTGTATTTGTACAAACAAAAAAAAGATGTTGCAGATAGTGTCGTCTTTTGTTGGTTTAAACCAGATTCTACAACATTAAATTCTACAGAACATAGCACAGAATATTTCAAGAGTGGACGAATAAAAGGAAAATTAATCTATCTGCATAAATACTTTCGGTGAATAGACCTGAACATGTCAACTCAAGAAAACAATTCACCGTTCCTCTCAACCCTAAGGAAAATCAAAAATTAAAGACGGAGTAGGAACGGACAAATTTGAATATGTCTTTTCTCGTGTTAAATCGACTGTAGGCTATCACCAATGATAATAGTAACTCGTGTTAAATCGACTGTAGGCTATCACCAATGATAAAAGTAACTCATGTTAAATCGACTGTAGGCTATCACCAATGATAATAGTAACTCGTGTTAAATCGACTGTAGGCTATCACCAATGATAATAGTAACTTATGTTAAATCGACTGTAGGCTATCACCAATGATAATCGTAACTCATGTTAAATCGACTGTAGGCTAGCACCAATGATAATAGTAACTCGTGTTAAATTGACTGTAGGCTATCACCAATGATAATAGTAACTCATGTTAAATCGACTGTAGGCTAGCATTAATGATAATAGTAACTCGTGTTAAATTGACTGTAGGCTAGCATCAATGATAATAGTAACTTATATTAAATCGACTGTAGGCTAGCATTAACAAATTTATAATAGATAACTAGTAACTTGTGTTAAATTGACTGTAGGCTAGCATCAATGATAATAGTAACTTGTGTTAAATTGACTGTAGGCTAGCATCAATGATAATAGTAACTTGTGTTAAATTGACTGTAGGCTAGCATCAATGATAATAGTAACTTGTGTTAAATTGACTGTAGGCTAGCATCAATGATAATAGTAACTTGTGTTAAATTGACTGTAGGCTAGCATCAATGATAATAGTAACTTGTGTTAAATTGACTGTAGGCTAGCATCAATGATAATAGTAACTTGTGTTAAATTGACTGTAGGCTAGCATCAATGATAATAGTAACTTGTGTTAAATTGACTGTAGGCTAGCATCAATGATAATAGTAACTTGTGTTAAATTGACTGTAGGCTAGCATCAATGATAATAGTAACTTGTGTTAAATTGACTGTAGGCTAGCATCAATGATAATAGTAACTTGTGTTAAATTGTTCTGTGTTCAGTCGACCGTAGCTAGCATCAATGATAATAGTAACTTGTGTTAAATTGACTGTAGGCTAGCATCAATGATAATAGTAACTTGTGTTAAATTGACTGTAGGCTAGCATCAATGATAATAGTAACTTGTGTTAAATTGACTGTAGGCTAGCATCAATGATAATAGTAACTTGTTTAAATTGACTGTAGGCTAGCATCAATGATAATAGTAACTTGTGTTAAATTGACTGTAGGCTAGCATTAATGATAATTAACTTGTGTTAAATTGACTGTCCGGGTGCATCAATGCTTTATCGTTTGTTAGCGTTTAGCTTGGGCTCATAATCATTTTCCAAAATCCCTCTAGAATGCTACTTCAACATCTTTAGAATCGAGTACATCAGTTGATTTTTATATAAAGCCTGAAAAGGTACTAATTCTATGGCCAATTTTAATATGGCTGTATCATTCTGAAGAAAGTTGAATTTTCAAACCCGTTTTTCTCAAAAGTTCAACGTTTTTAATCTTAAAATCTCAGAAAGTATTAAGGCCAGAGTGTTGAAATTTGGTACACAGCTTTATATTTGTTATTGGGAACTAGAGATTTTCACTGGTTTATTTTGAATCTTTTGACCTGTAAAATCTAGCAAAATTTATCAATAGTCTTTATTTAAAAACAGCTGAGATAAATTAAATTCAATCGAAAGAATATGTCTGAAAAGAATTTCATTGCTAGCATATACTTTTTGAGATTTTAAGATTTTAAATTTCGGCATAAAATTCAACATGGTTTATATTCAATCGAAAATTTTTACTTTACATAGTAACTTAGGCTAGCATCATTGGCAGTCTTTATCATTTAGGACTGTAGGCTAGCATCAAATAATAGTAACTTGTGTTCAAATTGACTGTAGGCTAGCATCAATGATAATAGTAACTTGTGTTAAATCGACTGTAGGCTAGCATTAATGATAATAGTAACTTGTGTTAAATTGACTGTAGGCTAGCATTAATGATAATAGTAACTTGTGTTAAATTGACTGTAGGCTAGCACCAATGATAATAGTAACTTGTGTTAAATTGACTGTAGGCTAGCACCAATGATAATAGTAACTCGTGTTAAATTGACTGTAGGCTAGCATCAATGATAAAAGTAACTTGTGTTAAATCGACTGTAGGCTAGCACCAATGATAATAGTAAAGTTTCTTCGAGGCTTTTACGGCCCATAGAGCGGAATTTATTCCGGTTTGAAAACGTGAAGCGGAGCAGGTGAGAATAATCATCCCTTGGACAGGAAGCCAGTCTAACGCAGATTTGTACTCCCAAGCTAGTGCTTGTTCTCATTTTGCACATGGGTTGAGTGCGGAAAATGCGTGTCAAGTGTCTTTCCCAAGGAACACAACGGTCGAGCCTGGCTTTGCCAGGATTCGAACCTTGGGACTGCATGATCCCCAGGCAGGCAGCCTAACCACAAGCATCAATGGCTAGACAAGTAAACAAAAGTCAAAGTTCCTTCAAGGTCACTACAATCCACACGTCTGTAATTTACCTTGGCTTTCTATATCATGGCACTGTCTGTAATTTACCTTGGCTTTCTATATCATGGCACTACAATCCACATGTCTGTAATTTACCTTGGCTTTCTATATCATGGCACTACAATCCATAAGTCTGTAATTTACCTTGGCTTTCTTTATCATGGCACTACAATCCACATGTCTGTAATTTACCTTGGCTTTCTATATCATGGCACTACAATCCATAAGTCTGTAATTTACCTTGGCTTTCTATATCATGGCATTACAATCCACATGTCTGTAATTTACCTTGGCTTTCTATATCATGGCACTACAATCCACATGTCTGTAATTTACCTTGGCTTTCTATATCATGGCACTACAATCCACATGTCTGTAATTTACCTTGGCTTTCTATATCATGGCACTACAATCCACATGTCTTTAATTTACCTTGGCTTTCTATATCATGGCACTACAATCCACACGTCTGTAATTTACCTTGGCTTTCTATATCATGGCACTACAATCCACATGTCTGTAATTTACCTTGGCTTTCTATATCATGGCACTACAATCCACGTCTGTAATTTACCTTGGCTTTCTATATCCACGGCCACTCTCTGTACAATCTTTCACATGTCTATTTACCTTGGCTTTCTATATCATGGCAATACAATCCACACGTCTGTAATTTGTAGCTTTCTATATCATGGCAATACAATCCACACGTCTGTAATTTACCTTGGCTTTCTATATCATGATGCCGAACGGATGACAATACATCACCTGCCCAACAAGCCGCTAGTGGGGAAATGCGTATTATGCGTCTTTGCCAAATAACACAACATTGAAAAACAACAACAACAAAATGGCTTATCGCTGGCATTTCTGACGGTGTGCGTCGGTAGTTTCGCCAACTCAGAAGCGTAACTGCGGACTTGCATCTCAAGTCTTTTAAGTCTCTATCTTTGATTTAGGGTTTCTCTAAACAAAAATTAAAATAACCCTCATATACATGATGTACATATTTTGCAAGGGAAATACAGACTTACAGGCTCAAAGCCAAAAAAACCGTACTGAATACATATTTTACATGCTGACTGGCAGCTATGCATTAACCAAAGGACCCTCCACAATTCTAGTCTGTGTGCCTTAGCCTTCACTTCCTATTCAGTCTGTGTGCCTAAGCAAAGAGCAAAGGGACGCATGTTTGATGTAAAGAAAACCTGTCTCAGTTAATATTAATGAAGAAATTATAATAAATTAGAGAAGAAAATAAACTTTCAGAAGTATATACTTTTATATAACTCTTAGTATTATGAACCTTTAATTGTCAGTAACTTTCGTGAGTAGGTCGATAAATTCATTGAAAGTAATTTGTTTACAATCATCGTAAATCAAAAACAAAGCAGACAAAAATATGCAAGTTTTCCCCACAAATGAGCCAGAAATTTCGCACATTAGAAGATTATTGATCACAGTCTCGCACATGGCTGTTATGCAAGTATAAAGCTGAAAAGTAAACAAAGGGCGCATTAGGCGCTTTAGGTATCGAGGCTGCTGCCGTATTCGGTCGCAGTAGGCATCGAGGCTGATGTTGCATTGGGTCGCAGTAGGCAGGAAAGGGTTAAGATTAAGAATCTTTCTCAACAACAAACATAACATCGGACCTCAGATTACCAGTCTTTTAACTCTTCAGGACCTCATGACCTTCTTAAATCCGACAGCCGAACCGCTCAGCCACTGACACAACGACAATAATTATAAAGCAGCCCGTAAATACCTGCATCTCTTCTTCCTTCTGTTGCTGGGCCGATGCCATGGCGGATTCAACCTCTTCCTCTTCCACCATGACCATCTCGTGGGGACAGCCTTTGCGGTCTTCCACCAGCTGATAGACGTCTGCCTGGACTTCCTTCAGGAGGCCCTGGCTCTGCCAAAACGTGATTTTACGCCTCAACACAGACGCCGTCATCTCAAGCTCTGAACTCAGGTCATCAATAGTCCACCTCGCTGCAAAGGTAAAATAAGTGCGGGAAATGACATTGGTTCAAAATAATAAATATAGAGTGGTGTGACATCAGTACAGCTATGACATCTGTAAGGCTGGTCAGATATATTTGATATGTCATTTAAAAATTCTCCTTATTTCTTTAAACTTTACTTTATAAAAGATAACTTGAAGACTATTCCCACAAAAATACAGGCTCACCAGATTTACATTCTTTATCCCCTAGAAGGCCGTTTCAGTCAAAGTAAGAAAAAAAAAAAGGAAAGAAGAAAAAAAGTAGGAAACGCCTGTCAACCTCCTGCAATTTTCCTTGGAATACATTTGATTTGACTTGATTTGATTTCACTTGATTTACCCACATCCACAACTAAGGTGATCTCGGGTTTTTCCTAGGAGCTGTGCGAGCATAGACAAAAATGTATGGGTTACAAGCACTTTCATGGTGACATATCACGTCCAAAAGAAAGAAGGCAGAGATAAGAGGAAATGTAAATGACCCTGGTTTGTATATGTGTGGGGACCCGCTTGTCATGGCAACGTCATGGTGTCAGAGAGAGAGAGAGAGAGAGAGAGAGAGAGAGAGAGAGAGAGAGAGAGAAGAGAGAGAGGAGAGGGAGAGGGAGAGAGAGAGGAGGGAGGGAGAGGGAGGAGAGGGAGAGAGGGGAGGGAGAGGGAGGGAGGGAGGGAGGGGGAGAGGGAGGGAGAGGGAGAGAGGGAGAGAGAGAGAGAGAGAGAGAGAGAGAGAGAGAGAGAGAGAGAGAGAGAGAGAGACACAGAGACACACACAGACACACACAGACAGACAGACAGAGAGAGTGAAAAGGGACGGAATCAAAGAAAGGGAAAGGGCCTTGACTGTCCGCATTTCCCCCCCTCTCTCTCTGCTTGTTCTGTACTCTTCCCCCACCCCCATCTCCCCAAATGCTTGTAGGATATCAGAACTGCATACAGTAGGTAGTCCAAACCCGAAATCTCAAGTGTAACCTCTGGAAAAGCAATTGCTACCACTGGAAAGAACTTTTTACCATCATACTCAAATCATTTCTGTAGGACAATATTAAATGAAGTTATAAATTTTTTAATTTTCGGAAAAGAAAAGAAAATTCAAATGGGCCAAAACACTAAATTTAACCCTCTATATCTCACAAAAATGATCACTCACAATTTTTCATACTTCTTAAACTTGAATCTGTGAAAACATAGAACAAGCCCAATTTTTTTATTATGATTCTCCGAAAACTACAAGACGGCTTTTTATCGATGTAAAAAAATGCAAAAATGGTATAATTTGTCTCTACACATTGAATTGACGCACACATGGTCCGAGCCAAGCGACTGGTCAGTCCTGCTTACTAGATCTAGTTAGAAGGCAGTGCCAAGTTGTAGTTGAGGACGCGTTAAACAAAGCTCTGTCGCGGTAACTTGCAAAGTTGAAATTTAATGACACTAGTAAGTTTCTGATATGAAATTGAATGAGCTTTCTTTTTGGTGGGCTTGTTTTTCTGAGTTTCTTACGTAAGTGGCTCTGGAGTGTTTCAAAACATTAATCGCCTCGGGTGGACATCGGTGGGAGTAATGGGTATCATTGTAAAGCCTATTTTAAGCACAATCTGATTCGACCAATCAGAGCCGACTATCATTTAATTGAGCTATCGCGCAATGCGAAAGAGATAGGGGTGCCTAGCTAGTTTTTCAGTGGCTCGTCACTGGCTTTCGCGTCTGACCACCCTCGTTTACTTGAGTGTGAGAGCACATTGTATTACACATTCCCTATCTCAACACGCATAGTTGGAAAGGGCTTGACTAGAGCTTTCCAATGGTGTAAGCCATATTATACTACTACGTTGTATAGAGGAGAAGGGGCAAGGTGAAGAGGGCGAAAAAGTATCAAAATCTGCGACTCGCACCATGGTGAGCAGAAAAACAGGGCGGTTTGAACAAGCTATATACAGCTCATATAAATATATCATCCATCTTTTGAGCATGACTGGACAACGTTGTTAGAGGACTATTTTGTTATTCAACTTACTTTTACCATCTTGGAACTTCATGATGATCGCAGCCTGGACGGGGGAGACGGAGAAGTTAAGAGTTTCCTCCTTCAGCTCCAGCTCAATGTTCATCATACCTTTTTTAAAAACACACACAAACACGAAGAAGGAATTCATACAATCATTAATTACTTCATGAAATTATAAAAGGAATGAGATGGAGGGGAGGGGAGGGGGGGCATTTTCACATTTGTCAAAACATCTTATGCCAAATGAAAACAACATTGTAGAGAAACTAGGTTTTCTGTTCATCATTATAAAGATTTTTACAATATGAGCTATATTAAGAAAGTGGTGTTTCTGTTCATCATTTAGATAAAGATTTTACAATATGAGCTATATCGAGAAGAAAGTAGTGTTTCTCTTCATCATTTAGATAAAGATTTTACAATATTAGCTATATGGAGAAGAATGATGTGTTGCTGTTCATCATTTAGATAAAGATTTTACAATATGAGCTATATCGAGAAGAAAGTAGTGTTTCTCTTCATCATTTAGATAAAGATTTTACAATATTAGCTATATTGAGAAGAAAGTAATTTTTCTGTTCATCATTTAGATAAAGATTTTACAATATTAGCTATATGGAGAAGAAAGTTGTGTTGCTATTCATCATTTAGATAAAGATTCTATTAGCTGTATAACATGAAGCAAAGAGAAGAACACACAAAATTGATAAGAAGTAAGGAAAGAGAAGACTAAAAAGAAGACATTGAATTTTCTCTCTTTTTGATTCGGACAAATCAATATTCTAAATTCTGTGAAAATGAAAATAAGTCATAACTCTGCCTTTGGTTTTCTGATTCCTACGAGTTTTCAATGAAATTTATCAACCATTTAGCTGGGTTTCCATTTTGCACTAATATAAATCCCTTTTGAGGAAAATCAGTTAAAAACGGGCGGTTAAAAAAAAAAATCTTAAAAATAAAACCGCTTTACGCATCTTCATGAAATTTACATATATGTTGGCAGATAGTCTTACCAACAAGTTGGCATGAATTTTCCCCCAATTATGTCATGTGACCATGGTGGCCATCTTGGAAAGCTAATTAATATGCAAATTTTGTGTTTTTCTACATTTTGACCCATATTCCCACCCAAAATGAAAATAAAAATTGTTTCAATGCTGGAAATTATTGATAAGTGTATGTAAATAAACTACAAAAACATATGTGGTGTTTGCTCTTCATATATTGGTGTTTTTCACTTTGTGTTGGTCAGTAAAAATATTGAAAAATATACAAAAACATGAACAAACAACGAGTTGAGAAGTATAATTCACTTACACACAGGATTCATCTTTTCCTCTTTACTCAACTCAATATTCTTTAGGCCTGTCATTTCAGTGAAATTCATAAGCCATTCAAAAGGATTTCCAGTTTCCTCATCAACTAAAACATTCCAAAGCCGTTCATTGTCACCAGTATCACCAATACCACACCCCCTTCTGCCACGCCCACCACTAGTTTGTGGCCTTATTTCATCATCGTCATCATCAGAACCACGAGAACTCGATCTAGATCTAGATTCTGACTCGCCAGTATCAGTATTAGGATCAAATCCATCGTTGTCGGAGTAAAAATCGTCACCAGAATCAGAATCATGTCTGTATACCTCATCTTCATCATCTGAATCCATTGTCACAATGTAAACAAACGGTAATTCCTGTGAAAAGTTGACAAAAACCCGATCTTGGAGGCTAAAACTTGTTTATGACCTCAATTAGCATCTTATCAAGGATAGAAAGTCACATCAGTTCAATTACAAGTTTTTATTTCGCATTTTTATCGCGCCACATCCGTGTGTCGCTTTCCGGCGTATCTCGCAATCCAGCGGCCATTACCGATCGACGCCTTTTCGGCGTGTGTAGATAAAACTAGGGAACACCAGTTTTACATATCGACATCGCTTTTGCAGTCTCATCATCAACGTCAATACATGCGCTGCATTTCGATGGAAGTTGTCACATTTTACAGTTAAGTCATACAGTTTCTGGGCAAGCCTCACCGAGGTGGGGTTTCCACACAAGGGTCCGATTTTGCTTCTGCCCCTCAAACTGCTTGGTGTAGTCGTCCAGATGGGCCTGTAGCTCAGGCGGCAATGTAATTTTCTCGTCCCTGAAGGCTGGCCAAAACTGTGCGGACAGGATCATGGCGTTCATCTCAATATCCTGTCATCAGTAAATTAAAAAAAAAAAAAAAGACATGTAGAGTAGAAAAAGGAGGGAATGTAATAATACGCACATATATAATAACTCACACAACACCTCGCTTCCAAGCCCTAATGAACTAAACTGACGTAAGGTTAAATATGATTGTTAAGGTGTCGTCCACACGGAGCACAATGCCAGACCTAGAATTGCCAGGATTCAAACCCCAGGACCTCACAATCCCAAGTCAAGCATTTTCACTTACAGGCAACTCCACCTGTAGGGAAGTCAGTTGTAATGATCTTTTTCCATAATGAAGTTTGACCTGACGATTGCTTTAAGATAATCTTTGTTTCATTGGGATCTACCCTGTTCACCATATGCGATGATCTCAGGGTGAATTGAGGGGAAACAGCAAGGTGAAAGAAAGGCATGTGAACAATAGTGCTTCTAATATTTCTAGTCTGTGTGCTTACATTTTTGCTGTTGTGCAAAGTTTGACGCGGAAAAATCCCAATTGTGTGCACAGTGTACCCTATACTTTTATTCATTTCTACACGTCTGTAAAACAAATTTCCCTCTGGGACGCAATAAAGTATTTAAATTTGAATTTGTGTGCACAAAATGAATGTTATACAAGAAGTCTTTTTTATTGGTATGCGTAGACATTTCAATTCAATTGTCTTTATTAATCCTTGAAAACAGGAAATTACATTTGTGTCGTCACAATTTCCTTTTGAAAAATAATAGAATACGTCCATGTATTTAAATGAAAAAAAAACAACCGCTGCGCATTTTTTCTCCCTGGTGTGCACACTCACACAGCTTAGAGGAAAGATTACATACATGTGAAAGACTCAAAGAAAAGAAGTAGGCCATCAGAGGCACCATCAAGTCCAGACAAAATGCGCAGTAGATGATGATGATGAAGCGGCAAAGCCAAATCAGGGGTGCACAGGCACGACTTACATCTGGAGATTTCTCCGCACCACTCTTGGTTTCCTGTACCCTGGCATTGACTCTCCTCGATTCAGTCACGTCTCTCAGCATCACCTCGCAGAAGTGGAGGTGGGCCTCCCCAAATCTCAGTTTGAGGAGTTCAAGATATCTCAGTTCCCTTTGCTCGTCATAATTGTACTGCATCAGGATCCTGTCGGCCAGCAGAGCCCGGTACTCATTCACAAATAACTCTTTGCTGCCGTATATGTTGACTAGAGTCGATAAAATGTCAGCCGATCTCCTGTTTTTGGACACAATTGCTGTGAAGACAAAATGAAACAAAATTCCAAATGTTGTAAAAGGGCTATAATCACACTATCGTTACATTACCTTGAAATACATAATTCAATGATCAATTTCATTACGTAAACGGAATGAATGATAAGAGGCTAGCTAAATTAGTATACAGTGCTAAAGCCCAAGATAAAAGACCAAAAGACAGACCTCAGAGAAATTGGGAAGAAGATATAAGAGGTGACTTAACCTTCCCAGAGGGAAACAGAAAATAAATATCAGGACAGGGTAGCCTAGAGACAGATTTTATGTATCTCAACCCATACTACACCGAAAGGTAGAGAGGGAACTCATAAAGAAAGAAAGAACGAATGTCATCATAATAGCTGTACAAAACCCGGTCCTCGGGAGACAGAAACAGCGGGTTCTTAGGCAGACCGGGTTCTAAGATGAACTCCGACGTGTGTCTTTGCAGGTAGATAGATTGAGCCTCTAGCGAGCTGAGCAATTTAATGAAAGTTTATGACTATGACAAAACAATGTAGCGATTTGCAGTCACTTCCGTTCATGTTAAAAACACTACGTCATTGGTCATTGATCCCAAATAGAGGAAGAGAGGGAAAGAGGGAAATAGGCACCGTTTGCTTAGGGCAAATGGAATGGGATCTTCTCCCAGTTTCGACAGCGTTACAGCGAACCAGGTGAAAACAATCACCCCTAGACAGGACGCTAGTGTGAATCAGGTTTCTACTCCCAAGATAGCACTCATCAGCATTGTTGAAGGCAAGAATAGGGAAGGAAGGCCAAAGAAAGTACGGATTGACGAAATCCCAGACTGGACAAAAGTAAGTCTGTACAATGTCAATACAAGGGCAAGAGACAGATATGAATGAAGACCAACAACAAGGAGGAAGGAACATCGACACCAATGAACAGGAGACCCCCATTGTTTGACCTTTTAGTTGAGAGACCGACACCTTGTCTCTGGACTATCGAGTCCACCACTACCCATGGAAGTCAAGTCAAGCCAAGTCAAGTCAAGTCTTACAAGGGTCAGCATCCATGGGATCCGGCATCCAGTCCTCCCAGTGCTTCATGCTTCCGTCGTCGTCGTCCTCGTCTTCCGCCGGCTTGGTGTTCACCAGCTCGCTGATCAACTCGTTGTTGCCCTCATCTGTCAAACTGGCCACGATACAACGCACTGTGTCTTCTCTGGACCTGGTGGAAGAAAAAACAACAACCGGGTGACAGATTAAATCAGTTTTATCTGAATATTACTCTGATTTGATTTACCTACATCCACAACTAAGGTGATCTCCGGGTTTTTGGTAGGATTTTTTTTAGTTTGCCCTGACTGCCCTGTAAACAGCCAAGAGATCTTTAACGTGCACAGAGTGTTGTGATCTGCACGCAGGTCTTCCTTTTTATCGTCCATATCCAACAATGGGACTAACTAGGTGTTAATCCACCTACCTGTGCAGGGGGCGGAAGATTTTGCTAAACAAGTGGAGAAAATTTTTCCACCGTTGACTGGGCTCAAACCCACAACCTTTTAGCTGAGAGGCCGACCCCTTGCCTCTGGACTACCGAGTTCCCCCTCTTGACTTGTGCTTAAGTTTTTTAAACTTTTGCCACACAAAAAAGCCTTTTGGAGGATGTCACTGGGAGACTAAGGTATTTCAGGGCCTATTCTTTACAAGGTTTTCTTCCTTTCTGTCCATGATGAGCAGAGGTCCTTTTCAGCCCTAAGAATTTTTTCACATAACTTTTCATGGACACTTGACATTGATCTCAGGGTGAAATAAGAGGAAAAGGTAAGTTAAAAGATATGGGGGAAAAAAAGGTGAAAGGAAAGTAGTACAGTTGAGTCCACTTGTAGTGAAGTCGGTTGTAATGACTTTCAATTGTATTGATCTTTTTACCTGGAACCAGGACCTATGTCGTTAAACCTCTATGCAAATAAGGCACTTGTAATGGCTTCAATACATCCGTCGTGGCAGTTGTAGTAAAGTGAATTTTCTCGCCCGCCCCTTACAGTCTATGACAAAAAGTCAACCGATGTAATATGAATTTTTTCCATTATTAAATTTAACTTACTGATTGATTTAAGAAAACACGCCAAATAAGCCTAATGATGTTTCTAGAAAACGTACAAGTACAGTATGCCTTCATTTACTCAGCCTACACCTGCACTTGCTTTAGTATAATTACATTCTTCAACATGCCAGCATCTATTATGTTAGTGACACATATGAAAATGAGAGGGGGTGGGGAAAACAATTTGCAGTCAAACTTTTGTATTGAACTGTGGATGTAGTGATCTCTTTTCTGCGCCCCCAAGGACATCACTACAAGTGTAGTCGACTGTATGCCTTGTCAGTAGCACCTGCCAATTGCCCACGACAATACAGATAGAAAAACAACAACACATAAACAAAACTATATCATGACAAGACAATACAGATAGTATAAACAAAACTATACCATGACAAGACAATACAGATAGTATAAACAAAACTATACCATGACAAGACAATACAGATAGTACATACAAAACTATATCATGACAAGACAATACAGATAGTACATACAAAACTATATCATGACAAGACAATACAGATAGTATATACAAAACTATATCATGACAAGACAATACAGATAGTACATACAAAACTATATCATGACAAGACAATACAGATAGTACATACAAAACTATATCATGACAAGACAATACAGATAGTATATACAAAACTATATCATGACAAGACAATACAGATAGTACATACAAAACTATATCATGACAAGATAATACAGATAGTATATAAACCTTAAATAGCGTCCCACAGGTTCGCAGACCAGTTCCAGGATGACACCTGCAGGCTCCAACAAACGCAAGGCTTTGATGGCAGAAATGTAAGCTGTCAAAATATCAGCTGTGTTGACACCTGGGGAAGGCAGTAAATAAACTTGTCTGATTCTATTTTGATCTACACACATACAAAACGTCTTACTTCCTAATATGACAAATTTGTTGCAGCTCATTTCAGTGCTAACGCATGCGCTCACTACACAAGGACAAGGCTCACCCCAAATGTAAACAAAAAGCATCATACTGTAGCGTTTGTTTGTTTGTTTGTTTAATTGAAATTAACCCCATCCATCGTGCTGGTGATCTCAGGGTGAATTAAGAGGAAACAGCAAAATAAAGAAAAGTGAAAGAGTAAAAGGAAAGAAGTAGGACCTACCAACAGTGCTGACCAAGCACTCACCATACCAGAATGGAAGTACGGTCCATTGTCTTATAATCACAATAAGCTTTTTTAAACCAGACCTCCATAGTTCCTCTGAACCACAAGACCAAGTACACAATATGTTGTTACGGTTAGACGTGGGCATAGACAACGAAAGTTATTTTATCTGCATAAAAATATTTTAGGTGATTAGACCTGAACAAGTCCGTTAACTCAACAAAACATTCTACAATTTCTCTCAACCCTGTGGAAAATTTAAAACTAGGAACCGAAAAGTTTGAATTTGTCTTTGTTCGTGTTCAATTAACTGTTTAAATAATAACAGTTCCAGTATTTCGATTTTGTTTGTTTGAAAGTTATCCCTTCCACCACAGGATGAATAAAAGGAAACAGCCAGTGAAAGACAGGTGAAAGAATTAAAATGATTGAGAGGCAACAGCCAGTGAAAGACAGGTGAAAGAATTAAAGTGATTGAGAGGCAACAGTCAGTGAAAGAATTAAAGTGATTGAGAGGCAACAGTCAGTGAAAAAGAATTAAAGTGATTGATGAAAGACAGGTGAAAGAATTAAAGTGATTGAGAGGCAACAGCCAGTGAAAGACAGGTGAAAGAATTAAAGTGATTGTGATTGAAAGACAGGTGAAAGAATTAAAGTGATTGAGAGGCAACAGCCAGTGAAAGACAAAAGAATTAAAGTGATTGAGAGGCAACAGTGAAAGACAGGTGAAAGAATTAAAGTGATTGAAGCCATTGAAAGACAGGTGAAAGAATTAAAGTGATTGAGAGGCAACAGCCAGTGAAAGACAGGTGAAAGAATTAAAGTGATTGAAAGGAAACAGCCAGTGAAAGACAGGTGAAAGAATTAAAGTGATTGAGAGGCAACAGCCAGTGAAAGACAGGTGAAAGAATTAAAGTGATTGAGAGGCAACAGGAAAGACAGGTGAAAGAATTAAAGTGATTGAGAGGGAAAAGCCAGTGAAAGACAGGTGAAAGAATTAAAGTGATTGAGAGGAAACAGCCAGTGAAAGACAGGTGAAAGAATTAAAGTGATTGAGAGGCAACAGCCAGTGAAAGACAGGTGAAAGAATTAAAGTGATTGAAAGGAAACAGCAAGATGCAGGAATGTAAATGGGAAATGGAAAAAAAATCTGAAACTCGCCAAAATGTGAAACTTGGTCGTTGTTAGTATTCATTGACATTGTTTGAGATACATACGGTTGTAATGGATAATCTATAAGAACACCTCTTAAAGATCCATCAATTTTATCCTTGGCTGCTTGCATAGCTGCTGGAAGCCATTGGTTTGTTTTGTCTACATTCCGATTACAGTTGTGGACATTTCTCTTGGCATGATCTTTCATACACCAAACACCTCCTGCACCATATTTAATCTCACACTTACAATAACAGCACCACACAATGCCATCTTTCTCAACCTTCCTAATGTAACTAGAAAGAGATTCATCATTACAATCTTTATTTGACAGCCATTCCCACCTGAATTTGTTCTCACAAATCAGATCAATCACATCCACTGGTGAATCCAGATCAATAAAACCCAAGTTTGTGAGAGGCCATCCCCAATTGTTTAATTGTCTAGATCTAGATTCTGGAGCGAGCTCACCTTTAACCTAGATCTTTGAAGATTTGCTTGTTAATTATAACAGTTATAACAAAGTTCTCAATTAATTCTGATTCTATTAACTAGGCTACCAAGTAGATATAGAAATCTAACTCTAGCTCTACAAAAGTTATTGAAGAAAATGAGTGCGGCAGATTATAGACCTAGAAATCTACTCTTGTAGTTTCTAAACCTCTAGATAACAATTAGACTTTGATATATCTAGATCTTACTAGATTGAAGCCAGATCTATCATAAAATAGCCTGTCTGTCTAGAATCTAGATCTAGAAGAATCTAGATCAACCACATGTGCGCTTATTTTCAAGATTTCTCAATCCGACTAGAATCTAGATCTCAATTTCTCTGATCTAGATCTCAATTTCTCTGGAACGCCGAGCAAGAAATAAATTTAATCTGTTAACAAGCACTAACTCAAGAATTCCTTGTAGCCCAAAGCTAGATTCTCCATGGCCTAGGGAAAGCGATAGTCTAGGGTTGTCAAGCTGGCATCACAAAAAAAAACTATATCTAGACTAGAATCTAGAATCTAGGTCACTTCACTCAGGCTACAAGCAGCTATGTTACAGCCACCCACTATATATGCACTGATCTCAGGGTGAATTAAAAGGAAACAGCAAGACGCAAGAAAAGTTAATTGCTTGTTTCATTGAAATATATCAAGCCCACCATATGCAGTGATCTCAGTGTGAATTAAAAGGAAATAGCAAGATAAACTATAAGTGAGAGAGAAAAAAGTAGGACTGGATGGCAAGGAGGGAGAGAGAGAGAGAGAGAGAGAGAGAGAGAGAGAGAGAGAGAGAGAGAGAGAGAGAGAGAGAGAGAGAGACAGAGACAGAGACAGAGACAGAGAGAGAGAGTAGTCCAGAGGCAAGGTGTGGGTCGTAGGCTTGAGCCCCGCCAACAGCTGAAAATTTTCCACCAGATTTTTTCTTACCCCCCCCCCAGCACTCTTCACACGTTAAAGATCCCTTGGCTGTTTATAGGGCAGTCTGGGCAAAATCAAAATTCCCAAGATCACCATAGCTGTGGATGTGGGTAAATTAAATCAAACCTACCTGGATGCAGCAGCCTGCTTTCCAACGCGCTCTTCAAATGGCTGACCAGCTCCGCCCTCAGGTTGGTCTTTTCGAGGCACGTCCTCAAATCCAAGATGGCCGGCTTGGAGTCGGGGTAGTCTATGATGATGTCAAAGAGCTGGCTGATCAGCGACTTTGCATAAGTCTCATAGACAAAATGCCGCAGCCTGTCCCGGAAGGCCTCAGCCGCATCCTCTGCAGCTGAGTATTTTTGCTGGCATAAATGCATGTCAGCCACCCTAGAACTAGTTGGTTCAGCCACTGAAAAGTTTGAGAAAAAGCCAGCCATGAGTGCAAAGATTTTAATCTTGTTATTTTTTAACGGTTTAAACAAGAGAGAGATAGAGAGCGAGAGAGAGATAGAGAGAGCGAGAAAGAGATAGAGATAGAGAGAGAGAAAAGAGAGAGGGAGGGAGGGAGGAAGGGGGAGAGAGAGAGGGAGGGAGAGGGGGAGAGGGAGAGGAGGAGAGAGAGAGAGAGAGAGAGAGAGAGAGAGAGAGAGAGAGAGAGAGAGAGAGAGAGAGAGAGAGAGAGAGAGAAAGAGAGAGAGAGAGAAAGAGAGAGAGAGAGAGAGAGAGCGCGCGCAAGCTTTTTAAGCCTTTAAAAAAAAATTAATTTCATTGCTACGCTTTTCAGGAAAAACAATATAAAAAATATAACATTTGATCTGTACCCTATGATATGTGATTTCAATAGAACAGCGACGAAATATTATAAGCATATAACAAAAGTGTATCCATACTTCCTCCAAACCGCCGAGATAAGCTGTGTCAAAATTTCCTTTGCACTGGTCTGCTATGTGTTTTTCAATCTCTGTGTGAACGATCTGCGTGACAGACGCTCCAGAAATTAACTCCATCAAACCCATGTCATCCCTGAAATGAATTTTTTTTTTAATTGTCTTACACAAAACGGATGTCAAACAGGGCTAAAAAACAAAAACCATTCTCCATCTCTGCATCTACCAAAAATGATAAAAATTATCTGCACGTTGCCATTTTGTGTGTAAAATATTTTAAACACAAGCAAAAACATCATGAAAAACGCACACAGGGGAAAATATCTATACTGGCTCATTTGCTTTTTAAGCATTAAAAAAACCCATCACTTCATTGCTACGATTTTCAGGAATTAACTTACTTTTATAATTGACCCCCCCCCCCCCCCCCCCCAGGGTGAATAAACGGGAAACAACAAGTTGAAGGAAAGACCCGTCAAAGAGAGAAATGACAATAGCAGCATCTACCAGCAGACCCTACCAACCGCCCACTGAAACACAGAACCCACCAACCGCCCACTGAAACACAAAACCTAACAACCGCCGACTGAAACACAGAACCCACCAACCACCCACTGAAACACAGAACCTACCAACTGCCCACTGAAACACAGAACCTACCAACCGCCCACTGAAACACAGAACCTACCAACCGCCCACTGAAACACAGAACCTAACAACCGCCCACTGAAACACAGAACCCACCAACCGCCCACTGAAACACAGAACCTACCAACTGCCCACTGAAACACAGAACCTAACAACCGCCGACTGAAACACAGAACCCACAAACCGCCCACTGAAACACAGAACCTACCAACCGCCCACTGAAACACAGAACCTACCAACTGCCCACTGAAACACAGAACCTAACAACCGCCCACTGAAACACAGAACCTACCAACTGCCCACTGAAACACAGAACCTAACAACCGCCGACTGAAACACAGAACCCACAAACCGCCCACTGAAACACAGAACCTACCAACTGCCCACTGAAACACAGAACCTACCAACCGCCCACTGAAACACAGAACCTAACAACCGCCCACTGAAACACAGAACCTACCAACTGCCCACTGAAACACAGAACCTACCAACTGCCCACTGAAACACAGAACCTAACAACCGACCGCCGACTGAAACACAGAACCTAACAACTGCCCACTGAAACACAGAACCTACCAACTGCCCACTGAAACACTGGTAATTGAGAAGCACGGCAAACTACACCAATAACAAACAAATGAATCAAAAACTTAAAAAACAAAGAGAGATTGACATCTACAAGCAATGACACAGGATTGAAAAGGTACTTGGTCTACTCACATTTGGGCATTCATGCTGTCAAATTCCTTCTGATTGTCTGATAAACTCTCATCCTTATCTATAAAGAGATGAAAGAGAAAAAAACAGTACAAAAACAAATATCATTAAAATATTATATTATATTTTCAAAATGTTTTCACTAATATTCTTATGATAAAGATAGATCATGCACTTTATAGTGTCATATTTTTTGCCTAGGAGACTCAAATTTAGAAAGCTGTCTTTATGGAAATGTGGCACCAGTGTCTGAGTGGTAAGGCTGCCGGGTTTGGGATCATGAGGTTCTGGGGTTGAATCCTAGCAGAGCTAGGCTCGACGTTGTGTTCCTTGGGAAAGACACGTGATGGGCATTTCCCCCCACTTGATCCTGGTGCAAATGGGTACAAGTACTAGCTTGGAAGTAGAAATCTGCATCAGACTAGCATCCTGTCCAGGAGGTGATTACTATTACCCTGACCTGTTTCACTTCATGCTATGGAAACAAGGATAGCTTCTGGCTCTATGGGCCATAATAGCCTTGGAGGAACGCAACTTTTTGTTCATGGGAGGCTTTACTGAGAAAAGACATTGCAGCGAGTTTTGAAAGAATTAATTACTACTGAAGATTGTAAACTATTAATTCATGTTAAGTTTTCAATTTCCGTTTCTTTGTATTTAAAAGATTATATATAGAAAAAAGTCATGCGGTATATTTCAAATCTTGTTTGTAGCCTTCAAAGAGAAAGGAAGAAGACTTGGGGGACGACTGAATGCAAATGTCGGTACTGGCAGTATTTCCAGCTTCATATAAATGACATTGAGATTTAATATAACATTCTTTAGTTCAAATATACGTATCTAACAATTTCTGACTCACTTTGAGTTTGAAAAGTTCCCTTTTGACTAGAAAATATATATTACAGACTATTATTAACTCTCTCGTTACCACCAATGGGAAAATCGTAACGTATGTTACAATGCACTAGACCTTGCTTTAGACACAAGTTTCAAACATAAATATTTTCACAATTTAAGTAACCTTTCATTTTTATGCGGTAAAAAGACTAACAATTTTGTTAGTAAATCTAAAATATTACTTTTATTATGAAAAAGTAGTTAAAAACCACGCAAAGTTTCCCTTTTATCGTTGCCGCCATTTTGAATTTTCGACTTTTTGTCACAGTTGAGTTCGACCGGCTCACAATTTTTCTATTATTTATCCTAAAACAAAATGTCAACAAGCAATTCTGATGACTTATATCTTTATGAGAGTGATTCGGGCACGGATTGGACTGACATTGACTCTTCAAGCGATCTGGAAAACGAAGAATCAGTGCTAGAACCAGTGCTGACCGAACGGTATGTGTTGTACCAGTGTGTGTGTTCTTACGGATTATAGATTGATGTTACAAATTATGCATTTCTTTTCTCTCGTGTCCAGTGATGTTCAACGATAATTTGACGCTATTTTCTTATAATATACATTATCACCTATTATCAGTTTATGTATGCACTTGATGAAGTGTACATATGTCTACTATTTTACATTATTCCCAGACGGATAGGAATCTAGGTCACCAGCTGATGAAGGAAGTGGGTGTGTCCCTTTGTTTACATTTTAGAGGCCTTGGCAGTGCAGGTTTATTATTTATTTTTTTACTTATTGGTTGTATTCCATGCTATGAGAATGGCATATTTGGAGGAGTATGTTTACATTGCACAGTCCTATTGCTATATTTTGATATATATTGTGTTTTTGCTTTATTACAGGGTGGAAAATGATGAAACTGAAGTGGAAGGGTCCTATGAGGATATGGATCCACGGCGAGCCACTATCCCTGTGAGCCAGCCCCTTTCCGTCCTCTGTCTGTCTGTGGTTAAGTGATTAGGGTGCCTGGTTTGGGATCATGAGACACAGGGTTGATATCCTATCAATGCTAGATTCGTCATTGTATTCCTTGAGAGAGTCACTGACATACATACATTTATCCCACCGACCCAAGTGCGCATGGGTGCCAGCACCAGTTTGGGAGTAATAACTTGTATTTGACTCGCGACATGTCCAGGAGGTGATTATTATTATCTGTTCTGCTTCACTCTGTAGAAACCGAGATAAGCTTAGGCTCTATGGGCCGTAAGGGCCTTGACAAACCATGACTTTGACTGTCTCTGACTGACTTTCTCTCTTACTCTCACTCCTGTATCTCTGAGTCTCCTTCTCCGCCTCTCTCTGTCTGTCTGTCTGTCTCTCTCTGTTCTCTGTTTGCATAAATCTAAATTCTTGCAGCTTTTGAAATCTAATTTGTTTTACAATTCTTTGTTCCACAGGGTAATTTTTTTCTCTTTTTTTTTTTACAGAGGCAATCCTGGATTTGATCTGCCAGCGGACAAATAGATATGCTGACTTGAATGGACCGTCACTACCTGCCCTGTTATTAAAATGGAAGCCAATTGACAGGGAGGAATTGTGCCGTTTCATTGCGTTGTTGATGTACCGTATTTGTCGATTGTTAGTCTTCCACGTTTATATCTGTATTGGTGTCAACGTTCATTGTTTCATGGGCTCTGAAAGACTATTTTTTACCATTGTTTAGACATAGCTAGGGTTAATTCTTTTATCTTATTTCACCAATTTAGGAAAGACAATCCAACTATAGCAAAATTAGAGAGACCTGGTTACAGTCAGATTTCACTATAGAATTGATTAGAGATTTAGCTGGAATAGAAGAGTATGAAGATGTACCTCTTTGTGCAGAAAAGAAAAAGACAAGGAAACAAGTCATCCCTATAATACCAGAACCAACACAGGTTCAAAAGAATTGCAAACGTTGTTGGCGCCTCGAAAAAGTCGAAAGAAAGTCGAGAGTGACATGCCTTACGTGTGACAGTGACAGTCATTTCTGTTTCATCCCAAACAGAAATTGTTTACTATTAGAACATTCTTAATGTAGCTTGTTAAGTATTTTTGATGGGTAAGAGATTACTGTATTAGGACTAAGGATATCATTATTAGGAGATTCTATTTTTCAATGTCAAAATCTGTTTGTCTGTTTCCTTCCTGTTCAATATAAAATAATTGCTATCACGGACATAAAATGTATTTGACATATTAAAATGTCTTTTTATTTGTTTTATTTGTCTTATATATCTATTTTCTTTGCTAAAGTGTTCTTTCACACGAGTAACATTTCTTATCATTTATGGTAATGATTTTTTATTGACAACTCGGCAGGTCTCCCACTTCCACAATCATTATAATGCAACGGTGATGTGATTCTTGTTTGTTTTTGGACAGAGCAAAACAGCAATATAATGTACAATGTATTAATTATAAGGAAAAGCAGTTATATTTATCATTTGAAGTTCAATGGTTTTTGAATTTTGTTTTATTCAATATTCTTTCCGTATTCGACAATTTTATTATTTGAAATTCTATCACCTCATCATAAAATTGATTCAAAATAGTGACATTCTTTTACAAAATCAGGCTACATTTGTACATATTGCATTATAAAGAAATGGGCTGCATTTTTTAAATTGCATTACGCGCCTTTTCTAACATGATATCTATGGAAACAATTTTTTTTGTCACGATCACAATTTTTCTCCGATTATTTATTCCATGCATTTTGCCGTCATTTTCTTCAAAAAAGTAAAGCAATTTTGTTCAAATTTGGCAGAAAGTTGCACCATTGACATGGCAATAAGAAAATAGACTTAATGTGTCTATACTTCTGAATACCCCCCCCCCCCCCTCTCTTCATTGAGATTTTCAATTTTTCAAAAATTTGTGTAATTTTTTTTACTTTTTCTCTCTTTTAAATGTATTCTAAAAAAAAAAAAAAACTCGTTTTATATTAAAACACTATACACACACTTGTAGATAATTCGTTCATGAACAAAATGGTATATGACATGTTTGGTTTTGTGTTTCAAGGTAAAAACTGGGCTTGATGGTATGCATGTGCGAAATTGTATAAAATGCCCCCCAAAAAATGGGTGATAATGAGAGTTAAGAACGCATCCATAGGCTGTATCCCCAAGCAGGCGCAGGATAATCAGCATTACATCATTTGCCCCCCAGCAGGCCATTTCATTTAATGCTCTTCTCAACTCCCTTTGCTGTAAACAGTACAGCTACCTGTTAGACGCTCATACTGACACAAGATCATACACAGCCTAAAGCTGGATACTCATTCACACCTGAGTCAATTGAAGAGAACAGAATGAAGAACTTTTCCCGTCAGTATAATATTCAAAAACCTAACTGGGTCAGCCAGAGTTTTGAACCAGCATCGTCATGATTTCAAACTCGCAGTACTGTCCATTGTGCCTCAACATTTCATATAAATTCACTCGTTTTCTTTCTTTTTCTTTTAGTATGAGTTGGTATGTGAAAATTACGTTAACTCCATACACCATACTATTACGTGCTGCTGGTCACAATGGATAGTAATCAGCAAAGATTACAGCAGCTGTAATTCATTAGTCTTATGAAATCATCTATGAGCTTCATCTCCCAGCATGATTATCTTATCTTGATAATAATCATTTAATTTTTCATTTAAAAAAATCTAAAATCAAAAAACATTTTCTCATGTTAGTTACCAGAGAAAGAAGAGGATTCCATGCTCGCCTTATGAGCATCAAATGACTCCTGATAAAAAACTTTGACACTTTCAGCAAAAGCTTGTGGAAACGTAGAGAAAAGGACGGCTCTGATCATGGTAACCAACTGAAACAAATAAATCAAATATGTGTAAATAGTGTGTTTGGTTGGTGTCATGCGCCAAAATTTAAAACGACCATTATCTTTAAAAACATTCATTCTTTTAAAATAACAAAATGAAGCTATCATCCAGATACTTATGAACACTCTTCGACCCCAATTTAACTTGAAGTAACCCTCTTTGAAGGTAAATAACAAGAAGTCTGCCCTTTTGGCAGAGTGCAACAATAGTCTTGCAAACTCAAAATGATTTTCACCTCAATCTCTTCGAGTCTCTGCTGTTAACTTGGGTTTTTTATAATGCAAAAAAAAAACACTTAACCCTCATGTAGGCCTACATACTTTTCAAGATAAATACAGTCTTACGGACTCAAAAGCCAAAATAAACATACTAAATATGTTGTTTACACACTACTTGGCAACTGTGGTACCTGTCCAAGAGGCGATGCATCATCAACTGCTCTACTTCATACGATACAGGGATATAAATGGCAAAGGAAAAGAGAAAAAGAAAGTCTCTGAAATGTGAAACTTTCAGACACTGAACACCTCCTGTACCGTATTTAATCTCACACTTACAATAACAGCACCATGCAATACCACCTTTCTCAACCTTCCTGATATAGCTAGAAAGGAATTCATCATCACAATCTTAAGTTGACAGCCAGAATTTGTTCTTAGACATAGAACTTAGATCAATCACATCTACTGGTGAATCCCGATCATTAAACCTAAACTTTTGACAGATCATCCCCAATTTGTTAAATTGTCTTGATCTACATTCTGGAGCTAGCTTACCTTTAACCCAGATCTTGAGTTAGTTGTTTTGAAGTTTTGCTTGTTATTATAACATAGCAAAATTCTAAATCAATTCTGATTCTATTAACTAGGCTACCAAGTACATCTAGAAATCTAACTCTAGCTCTATTAAAATTATTGAGGAAAATGGGTGCAACAAATTCTAGACCCTGTAATCTAAATCTAATCTCGTAGTTACTAGGCCTCTAGATAACGATTAGACTTAGATCTAGATATATCTTACTAGATTGCATCCAGATCTATCATAAAATAGCCTGTCTGTCTAGAATCTAGACTAGAAGAAACTTTTATCTAGATCAATAACGTGTGCACTTATTTTCAAGATCTTTCTAGATCTATCCGACTAGAATCTAGATCTAGATCTCAAATTCTCTGAAAGCCGAGCAAGAAATAATTTTAACCTGTTAACAAGTTAGATCTATTTATACGCTGATATACTAACCCACTAACCCAAACTATGGCTTAGTAGATGTAGGGCTGTCAAGCCGTCATAATAAAAATCTAGATCTAGATCTTACAGATAAAGAATCTAGGTCACTTCACTCAAGCAGATCGATCTTAATCCTCTCTAGCTCTAAATCTAGATTAGACTATTAAATCACACTAACCCACAAATAGGATTATAACAAATTGCAAATAACGCAATAGGAAATTTAAAATGACTTAGCTTCGATTTTCCTGGAATGAAAGAATGAAAAATCATCGACCGCATGTCACATTCACAACTGAACCATACGACTGTAGAGAGGTAAATCAGTGCATCTCAACATTTTCTAAATCTATCTCAAAATCCTTTGCGTGAAAGGCTATTTCCCCAACAAATGCGTTTGTAGATTTCAGACTAATAAATCTGAAGGAATAAATTTATAAAGAAGGAGTTCGTCGTGAAAGTCAAAGTGAAAGTTAAAATAAAGCAGCGTGCTTCCGCTGATGATAAGTATAAAAATTGGCGATGGGCATGGAGTCGGGAACTTTATCCTGTTGTCCTACACCATCTCACCTATTCATAACAGCGAACATAGAAGTATTTTAGTAAAAGGGAAGAAAAGGAAACTTAAGAGAAAAATATATGTCAAAACTAGAAAACCTCAAATAATCTGAAATCAGAGGAAATCTCAGAGATTTACATCCCTGACGATAGCAATCAGGATACGCTAAGGTTATCTATGAACGGGTTTGACGGAACTTCACCGTCACACCTACCCTGTTGGGAGAGTTACCAGAGGTCCTGCCTGAATCGTCACTGGGCCAAGTCACATTTGCACCAGGTACGGGGCGCGTTGAAACGGTCATGCCAAAAATCTGGGAGGCATTGGGAAGGACTTGAGGTGGTGACAACGACGAAACTGGGGTCACCTTCGAAAAGACGGAATCATTTTCTTTGGCCTCTCTCTCCGTATCACGGGAGTCTCTCCTCCTATCGAGGTTTCTGAAAGCATTTTGGACAAATGATGATCTGAATGTTCAATGGGAGTGAGGGGTCCCGGGGTCTGCATTTGTTTGAGAGAGAGACCAGGTGTAGACGTCAATCCTCTAAGAGAATGCAAGGAAGAATCAGTCGGTGCCTGGAATACAGCTGGGGAGAGCGGGTTGGACGCTTGCCCTGAGAAGAGGGATCTGGCCACCTGCGAATTGGAAATTAACGCCTGGGACACTTGACTTCCACCAATAGGAGACCGGATAACCAATTCGTCTTCTTCTTCCTTATCTCCCATAGCGCAGACAATGCTTCCATCCGTGTGGCTAAAATTCAACTCTGGCTGAAGGGAACCGTCGTGAGTTGAGCTGTCCGAAAATAAAGAACTCTCAACAGGGTTCGAAGGAAGATATGAACCATCCATACTGTCAACGGCCATAGCCCTTTCTTCGCTCTCATTTGCTGATTCAAACTGCCCACCACCTTTCGTCCCCTTTTCAAAAGTAACGCTGTGGCGGCGGTTCTCTGAAACTCTCTCACTAGCCTCTTGGTTGAGAGGTGAGTGCAACGTGCACGGGCCTTGCAGTTGGCCACCAAGTCCACGCTCTATGAGATTGAGACTCTTTCCTTTCACAGGAGTAAATGCCGACACTGGACCAGCTTGCAGAGGTTTCCTGATGGAGGAAGGCACCAGGGCCGTCATGCTTTGAAGCCATTGGAGTCTTGTCAGAGCAACAGTGTAGCGTTGTCTGTAGATTCCTAAGGAGAGGGAGAAGACGACAGCAACAAAAAATTAGTATTTTCAACCACCTTCTTCTTAGCAGCTCCAAAGAAACATAGACATCGGAAAAAAGAGTGTCTGAACAGAGTAAACAAGAGTAAACAAGAGGTGTGTGAAGAGTGAGAGAGAGGAGAAAGAGAGTGTCTGAACGAGAGAGTAAACAAAGAGGTGTGTATATTTTACTGAGCATTTCAACTCGGCTGTTTTTTCCTCTTTCTTTCTTTATCAGCTCCCATTCTACCTTCTGGTGTATGGGTTTAGAAGTCAAAATAACCGCTACCTTATACTGACCATTAAATATAAATACTAAAATACCTTCCCAGCAAAGACCTTATAGTATTTTATAAGACATTTCAACTCGTATGGCTCCCATTCTGCCTTCTGAGTTATGGGTTTTAATGCCTGAAATGATCTTTCTCCAGGCTGCCCTGTCCTGACATTTTCTGTTTCCTTCCGTGTATGTTAAATTTCTTTGCGTTGATGCCTCTTTTATATCTTCTTCCCACTTTCTCTGAGGTCTGCCTTTTGGTTTTTTACCTTGAGTTTTAGCACTGTATACTGATTTAGCTATTCTATTGTCATCATTCTGGTAACATGCCCAAACCATCTCAGTTGATTCATTTCTATCTTAATTTTTATGCCATCTGTGTTGGTTTGATCTCTTATTGTTGTGTTTCTAATTTTGTCTCTTTTAGTTTTCCCTACTACTCTTCTTAGATATTTCATTTCGGCTGCCTGTACTTTACTGTATTCCCTACTGTCTAAGGTCCAGGTTTCACTGCCATAGAGGAGAGTAGGACAATAAACTATGTTGTATACTGCCATTTTGGTTTTTGTTGACAATTCTTGTTTACCTACAAATGCCTTTCCTAGATGGTTATATATGCACTTGCCTTTTGGATTTTCTGGCTGATTTCTTCTCTTAGTTTTCCTTCTGAGTTAATCATTACTCCTAGGTAATTGTAGCTTTGAACTTGTTCTAAATTCTCCCTGCTCAATTTAAGATTTTGTGTTTTAGTTTCTCTAGTTACTAGCATTGTTTTGGTTTTCTTTGCATTTACTCTCATTCCTGTTATTAAATTCATTATCCATCATGTTGATGTTCAATTGGAGGTCCCTTTCTGATTTTCCAAACAGCAAATGAAAGCATTGATACATTTACTGGTTTGAGCTTCCACATACCTACATTCATTATCTTCATCTTTGAGGATGTCTTTGCGACTGAATCCATAAATGATAAACAAAAGAGGGCTTAGGATACAACCCTGTCTTACTCCTATATCTACATCAAATTCTGCAGATACATTTCCAGCTACTCTGACTGCACATGTTGATTTATTGTAAAAACTTTTAATGGTTTCTATTAAATTTTTCTATACGTTGTGTTCTTTTAAGGAATGCCATAGTTCGTCCCTCATCAGTGTCAAATGCCTTTTCTAAGTCAATAAAACACAGGTGCAAGTCAATGTTTCTCTCAAGGAATTTTTCTATTATTTGTTTAATTGTAAATAAATATGTGATCTTGTACACTTCTTTCTAGTTTAAATCCACTCTGGTGTTCTTCAATCTGATCCTCTACTCATTTCCAGAATCCTGGCACGCTAAGTAGTGATATCCCTCTATAGTTTGAGTATTCCATAGTTGATCCTTTCTTGTGTATTGGTACCACCGATCCCTTATTCCAGTCGTCTGGCACTTGTTTGGACTTCCATGCTTCTTGACATATTGCATGTAATTGTCTGCCTCTCTCCCTTGGTTTTTAATCAATTCTGGATAAACTTGATCTGCTCCTGTGCTTTTCTTAATTTCACTTTTCTTATAGCTGTTTGGAGTTCTTCCATTGAGACATCTTAGATCTTCAGCTGTCTCCTCTGGATTACTTGTTACTCTTACTAATTGATCTGTTATCCTTGTTTCATATGTTCTGGAGGGATTATGTAATTTTGAAAATACTTTCTCCACATTTCCATGATTTCGCTGTCTCCTTTCATAATTTTCCTTGGTGTTGTAAATTTGTCGTATTGGGCATGCTTTGGTCTTTCTCATGCTCTTCCTCGCTCCCCAGAACAGCTTTTGATTTCCTTGATAGCTTTCTCGAAGTCTTTATCCAAACTCTTCCCACTGCTCCTGTTTTGCTTTCCTGACTTCCTCTTTGGTGATACTCATGCAATCTATCCTATCCTCTGGTCTCTTTGTTTGTAAGTATTTCTTCCAGACAGCCTTCTTTTCTTTGATCTTAGTCTTGACATTTTCATTCACCATGCTGTTCCTTTCCTACCTCCTTTAATTTTTTCCTACCTCATACCTCTTCACTACAACTGAGGAGTGTTTCTTTATACATTTGCCACTTTTCTTCTATTGTGCTATCCTTCAGATCCATCTGCCTTTTACTGATAGATCTTATTATCATGGATAGGTATATATCTGTTCTACTATTGGTTTATTTAGTTTCTCTATTTTGAGTTTAGTAGCTTTCTTCTCTTTCCTTTACTCTTTGTTTTCTTCAGTTAATAATTTCATTTTGGATATCACTAGGTGATGATTATTAAATATTTCTGCTCCTCTGTTTACTCTTGCATCCACAGTACTGTAAAAAGGAGCTGCTAACTATTATGTAGGCGAAATATGACAATAAGTGACAGAACGAACATGTGACGTTTCGGGTATAACCCTTCGTCAGACAGCAAACGAGAAATATCAAGAACTTAGATCTAAGTAATACCTTCGGCATCACACAATGTGATGTCAGAAGAAAAACATAAAGGAGAAAGAAAGAAAGAAAAAGACAGTGATGATAAGAAACGTAGAGGGGGGGGGGGGGGGGGGGTGGGGGGGGGGGGGGGTGAAGAATGAGCGAGAGTGGAAGGTTCAGATCTAGAATGAAATAAAAATTTGAAAATAACAAGTAATAAAAGGTGAGAAGGAGATAGAGAGAATGAGATAAATAGAGAGTGAAAGAGAAAGAAAAAAGGCAGGGAAGAAAGAAAGGGAGAGACGTGTGAGTATGGGAAACAAGAACGAAAAAATAGGATAAATGTAAGACTACATCTATATCTCACTGGGTCTAGAAAGAAGAAATGATAGAGAATGAATGAAAGGAAGTATCAATCAAGGCAAATATTTACACTGAAGGTGCGAAATGTATATAAATTACAAATTTATCGATGCAATAAGGGAAGAGGGTAAACAACTTATCTGAAATTTCAAAAAATGCCAGTTAGGACCAGCTGATGCTATATAAGTTATCAAAGTCTCAAGCATTTTCTCCTTGGTGATAAAATAGGGTCTATTCCGTAATGGTAAGAAACAGTGCGCAAAGTTGCTAAGTTGTAAATGGTGGACGTAAAAAATAAAAGTACAAAATAAACATTTTTTAAAAAGTGTTCAAAGATGCCTACCATTGAGTACGCTACCATAGATGGGCACACGGGGTGTGAACTGCCAGAGGGAACCAGTTTGCCCGGGATAGGAAAGGGTGGGGGGGGGTTTAGGGTGGGATATATTTGTGGGGGTGGTGAGGGGCGTGGATGGGGTAGGGTAGAGGATGGTGCAGGGTCAGGGATAATAATAGCGTGTGCCAGACTATGGGAGTTACTCCAGAGAAAATTATACAAATTGGTGTAAGACGTTCATACCGTCAGGGTTGATTGTGCCCAATCTTACTATAAACCGGTTCTCTAAAGACTTCCTAGACTCAGCACCGCCGGTACATGACCTGAGAATGCATACTTTCAGGTCATGCGTTCTCGATGTCCTGGTCTATTAAAATGTAAAGGCACCGGCTTGCTTTCGCAGTATTCGATTTCTCTACTGTGATGGCCAAATCTGTTGGAGAGTTGCAAGCCAGTTTCTCCGATATAGGCCATTCCACAATGACTGCAACGAAGAGCATAAATTACATTGCGAGAGGCGCAGGAGAATTGCCCATTCACTGTCCAGGTCTGTCTATGGAACTGAATGGTTGTGGAGCCGTCCACAAAGGGGCATGTCTTGCAGTTAGTACGTCCACATCGGACAGTGCCCGACGGCGAAGAGCCAGTAGAGAGCGCCTAAGACGCCTTTTTCCCACGATGTTAAGGGACGTCTTTACGGGATACAATTTTAGCTCTCTGAAAGGCTCGACAAATGATGGCCCTAGGGTAGCCTCTGCGTAGGAAGAAATCAAACATCTTAGGCGCTTCCTCTGTGAATAGGTACTCGGCAGAACAGATGCGTCTGAGGCGGAGGAATTAAGAGTATGGAATAGCATTTTTGCAATGTGGTGGATGAGAGGATGTGTAGTGGAGATAGCTATGACTATCTGTATCTTTGTAGAATATTGTAGTTGTAAGCCCATGTTCGGAGAGAGAAACGGTGATGTCTAAGAAGTTAACAGTGGATGCAGACTGGGTAAAAGTGAACGGAGGTGTAGAACTTGTTGTCTGTGCCGGTGAGTTGACGTTCAGCTTCTTGGATGTATAGTTGCTTGTCCCATACGACCACAGCACCGCCTTTGTCCACCGGTTTTATAACAATGTCCGTGCGGTGGCGTAAATCCAATTGGCAGAAAGGTTGGAGTGGTGGAGGGGTTTAAATGTGGTCTTGTCAAAATCTTGAGTAACCTTTTGAATGAAAAGGTCAAGTGCAGTGGATTGACCTGCTGGGGGTGTCCAGATGGATTTAGTGGTTAAAGAAGGAAAAAGTACAGGAATTCAAGTCAGTGTCAGTGTCTTGGAAGTGGTAACGAAGACGGAGTCGACGAAAGAAGTTTTCCAACAAAGAGCGGATTTGGTATCTATCAACGACGGCTGTAAGGGAACAAATGTGAGGCCCTTTTCCAAAACAGATCGCTCCGGCTGACTGAGTGGGAGATTGGGCGGAACGCAAACAACCAGATTAGTAGCAGAGGGCTGGTGTGGATGACCAGTGGAAGCGGCAGCGTTAGTGTTAAGGTGAGGTGCATGTGAGGAAGTGGTTGATGCGATGATCGAATGGTCGCATGAACCTGTGTAGATCGAATGACCGTATAATTTTGGGGAGGGTCGAAGATGGGTGAGTTTGTTGGATTTACGGCATTTCATAAATTGATGTAAAATAGAGTTGGTGTGATGAATAATGTGTCGAATAAGGATGTAGAGAGGACGATTCAGTGAAGTTAAGGAACGGAGGCGTTGTAATGAAGATTGAATGGTAAGATTAAAGGCGCGGCATTGTTTGCGTTCGTACTGAAGCGTAGTCCGTATCCTTAGAAGAGAGCATTTAGTTTCAACCGCTTGGAATGTAGAGCGATCCGAAAGAGACACATTGGAAAATGAAGGAACAAACCAGGTTTGAAACCCTTTAGGGATGACCTTATGATGTAAGCAATCGTATAGAAAGCAAATGTGAGAGGTGATGCGAGTTTTCTTATGTGTAGCTGTAGCCAGTGACAGAGATACATCTTGCAGATCGGAAGGTAAGGTAGAGAAGGCAATATGAACATAATTATGTAGGGATGCAAGAAAGGGTTTCAATGAAAGTGAAGTGTTAGAAGAAATAGGCTTCATACTATGCGTCAATAAAGATATAAGTAAGTAACACTAGTAACAGTGAGAAATACGTCCCGATAGTAGTATGACAAAGAAGATGACTATAGATCTAGATATATTAACCACGTATTGAAAGCCATTCCTTTGATCCCCATGTTTGAAACCAGTTTGGGGATTGTAACATTTAATTTGACATGCAGTAGATAAATTACGGCTCCATTTTCTTAGCGTCGGTTTCACATCGTATTTATTTTTACAATACAAAAACTCATGTTTGTGCTATAGATAGGACATGTCCCTTTTCGGTGTGTATACGCGCACAGCGGTGAAGAGGACACCGTAGGCTCTCTTCGCCCATATTGTCAGCTCACTAGTGAAACGTCTTATAATAAACAGCCTTTGGTTCCAGGTTAGTTTCTTAAAAAGGAAAAGAAATTTAAGTGACACACACTACAGGTGGTCCCGAGAAAGCCACTTTTGCCCAAAATGGGACAAACCTAGTTTATTGTATTATTGGACAAAGCCATTTATTTCCGTCACATTGATACAATAAAAGAAACTCAATTCCATTATTTGAATCTTCATGATGTTTTTAGATGTGATACCGGCCTAACTTCAAACACCTCTGTGGTACTATAATAAAAGCCAGGAATTTTGTCTACAGATTTGCCATCTGTTGGTACTCATTTTAATCAGCACAGCGTTATCTATCAAAGATGTGTACTTTTTACAAAATTTGTTGCAATATTGCCTTGGGTCATCCGGAGAACATGTGTGACATATTATGTGCACCTATTATCAAAAGGTGCCGTCAGACTTGAGTATAAGGGAGCCAGGGCATTTACTGGGTCGATGCTGGGATGTGACAAATGGACAGGCAGTGCACTCTAGACCTAGATGTTGATGTAGACAATCCAGTAAGAGCAAGGCTCGATTAATAATTATAACAAAGCTATTATAATCTACTCTTCATTTCTTGTACATCTCTCCCTCTCTTTCTCTTAATCATGGGTAACCCCATCTATTAAATTTATAGCGGAAAACTAAGATATTTCTGGAATGGAAATTTCCACACCATTCTAAACATTTCAACACACTTCTACAGCATTCTCTCCTTTTCCAATATATATAAATGAATCAATACTTTAAAATTGCCGCATCATTCCGCCGAGAACTGCTTCAGCATTGCGCTGTGCTTATGATTGTAGTAGCATAGCTTTTAATAATAATATCTAAACCATGTCATGAAGTACCCTACATAAAGGGGCTCAATGGTGTCATCTCTTTGCAACGTTCAATAAGGATGCGATTTTGGGGCTCAATGGTGTCATCTCTTTGCAATGTTCAATAAGGATGTGATTTTGGGGCTCAATGGTGTCATCTCTTTACAACGTTCAATAAAGATGTGATTTTGGGGCTCAATAGTATCATCTCTTTGCAACGTTCAATAAGGATGCGATTTTGTCTCAAAATCCAAAGGCATAAAATACACTACAAAACATCCCTAATTGGGAAAACTACACGCTTTGCTAAAATTTCTCTCACTTGCTTTTAAATTCTGATAATAACATATTGATATCTATCATGTGCGTCAGTCCCAAATTGAAATTGATTGCTGCAAAATTACAGACTCAAAGAGCGGTAACAAAATTATTGCGCTTATTAGGAGTTCCATTGATTTTGTTCCCCCTGTAAAGATATTAAAAAAAATGGTGTACTGTGTTAAACAAAACTTACCACATAAATAGCCAAAAGCAAGGTACACATTCTCACTCGTATGAGCTCCTTTCTTTGGATTCTGAAAACACTTCCAAAATTCATGTCGAACAGTCCTATTCAGATCTTGAAAAATTTTCTCGTAAATCCATTCTTCAAGAAGTTTGTTCATTCCTGGAGAAGCCAGGAACACAATGGCTTCCTTCACTTCATCGCTTGGGAGAACTGGAGTCCAGCTTGATGACTGATGAAAAAAATATGAGAAGAAAATAGGTAGAATGTTTACATTTTCATACGCACATCATGACATGTCATAGGACCAGACCTGCCACTCTAATTTTTTTAAAATCAGAACATAGAAAGATGTAAAAGAATCAGGACACATGAGCGATTTCGGGTATAGAGTCAGCCGGTCACTATAATAAGGTCATTGTTGACTCGTTACGCCTTTTCCCAAGTAATAATATCCATTATAATACCCCCCCCCCCCCGTGCCAATCAAACCTGAATTCTAGTACTAAACTAAACCAGTATTACATTTGCCTCCTTGAACTCATTTACATACACTTGAAGTGGACCACACACTCACTTCATCAATGGTCACTTATCTTGTTAATCATTGCTATCATATTTTCACATTCACTTTCTTCACATACACACACACAAATGCCCCCACCACCTCTTCTGTTATCTTCACATCAATTGTTCATTCTTCCTTGGATTTTATAAATTGCTCATTTATCATCTTACCTCTTTGTTATCACTGGATCGCATCACTTATTTGCATTAATCATTGCTCAATTATCATTTTCTACTCCTCATCATGTCATCTCAGACAATGTGCATGCATACCTCAATTCAAAATCAAACACCTCTTCTGTTATCTGGTCAGCATATTTCATTTTATAAATTGCTCATCTATTTCTCTTTTTTTCCTTGCACAAACACTCAGATTTATTTCTCTAAACACATTGTTCTCCCTCTACACATCAAACACTCAGATATGACAGGCAATTTGATCGCATTTTTTACATACTAAATACTCTCACATTTTTCAAAGTTTTCAATCTCAACTCTGATTTAGATATATATTTTGAATATTCAGCTATACAGAGCTCATCAATGTTTCACAGTTTTCTAGGCCTCACTGCATCCCTAATACTAGGGACGTCTATATTTAGATCAAGTCTTGAATCTCAGACGAAAACTTCTGTGATATTAGTTAAAGAGAAGATCTAGATTCTGTTCTGTCTGTCTCTCTCTCTCTCTAGATATAATAACACGTAATAATCTACGATTTTTAATCTAGAAATCTAGATGTCATAAATCTAGATCTAGTTCTAGATATTCAATAAACTAATAGATCTAGATCTAGTCTGGATTTCACTATAAAAACAAAACATAGAACCAGACTTGATAGATCTAATTTATACTCTCATTTACTCTAGATCTAGACATCCCTAATACTAGGGACGTCTAGATTTAGATCTAAGAATCATTGAATATCAGCGAAGCCTTCTGTTGATCAGTTTGAAATTCAAGGTTCTAGTAATCGCGATAGGCCTCACTAAACACGGAATAACAAGTCTAAAATCTAGATGTAAAACATAAATCTAGATCTAGTTCTAGATATAAAACTATAAACTAATAGATCTAGATCTAGTCTGGATTTCTATAAAAACAAAACATAGAACCAGAGATTTAGGATCTAGACACTAGATCTAGATCGGTAGTGCTAATTACCGAATCACACAGAATCACACAGAATCACAAGGAATCCCCCTCTAGAATAAAACATGTCGCCATTAATAGTGTCAATACATCATTTTTACGTGAATGTGAGTGGTTGAGGTCTAGCCGACGAGAGTAACTGCCCTTTACTATTACAATACAGATGCCTGCATTTCTCTGCTTCTGCCTGTGTTATCTGTGTCAGTCTCTCTCTCTCTCTCTCTGTGTCTTTAGGTTTCTGTGGGGATTACGTTGTGTTCTCTCTCTCTGTGTTTGTCTGTTTGACTGTCTGTATATGTGTGTATGTCTTTATGTTTTTGCATGTATTACTTTGTGTTCTCTCTCTCTCTGTCTTTCTTTATCGGTAGTGCTAATCACACCGAATCACACGGATTCTGTGTGATTCCATGTGATTCTGTGTCATTCTGTGAGATTTTTTATTGCTATTGGTGCAAGAAGTCCGGCAGGCTGTGCAGGGGTTCCTCATAATCAGGCATGAGTTCTCTGATTAAGCCAAAGAACGCGCCGAATAATATGAAAGGGCCGCAACCCTAAGTGACAACACACCGACTGGAAATAATCAAAGGGCTTCTATTCTAAATAAAAGTCTCCGGCCGAAATGTACACAAAATGAGGAAAAGAAAAATACATCGTAATTAATTAACAATTCAGAGAGAAACTAATGTCCTGTGATTCCGTGTGATTCTGTGTGATTCCGTGTGATTCTGGTATTTAGTAATACCCATCTAGATTTAGATCTAGATCGAGAATCTAGTACAACATAGCCTACCAAACTCAAACCAGCGGACAGGATGTCCTCCAGCAATTTCCAGCAGAGTGCAATGTTATTCATGGTAACATTTTTGTGTAGATTAGGTAAAAGTCAAATTTTTACTCCTTGCAAGTTTACGATTTTGTGAATGAGCCTGAAGCAGGTTAGATTGACGCCCACAACTAGAATCTAATCTTGATTTTAGTTTTACAAGGCGCACAGATCCGAATGAGCGCGGTTCACTAGACTATTTCGTTTTTCGCCAGTCCTCAATATTTTTAACGAAGTGACTACCCGGATAGTACCAAGTACGATTATAAGTTAGGGTTAGTATTCGATATTGATATTACGCGGGTAAGCGTGAATGACACTATTCCAACTTTTTAATTATAACCTGTTCAAAATGGCGACCTGGGCGAATAAAGATTCTACTCAGCAAAGATGCAGAAACAATGACATATTAAATAATTACACTCGCGTCTGGTAGAAGATTTCTTCAAATGAAAACGATTTTGGGATCATTTAGAACCTGCATGCAAAATATGGATACTCTTAGTGGCAAGGCAACAGAGCCTTTTCTGACAAACTCAGACTTACGTAGCCTATATAGCCTTCACAACACTATCGCTATGACGTCTCGCCATGAAAGGAAATGACACTTTGAACATTGAGACTTTTTTCTATTTCATTCGCTTAAATTTCATTTTACCCACATTTACAACTGAGGTGAGCTCGGGATTTTTAATTTAGCCTGGACTACCCTGTAGACAGCCAAGAGATCTTTAACGTGCACAGAGTGTTGTGATCTGCACACGGGACCTCTTTTTATCGTCCGTCACCGATGGGACTAGGTGTCGATTCACCTACCTGGACGAGTGGGGGGGGGTAGATTTTGCTCTAAAGAACTTGAGAAATGTTTTCACCTGTTGGCAGGACTCGAACCCACTACCTTTTGGTTGAGAGGTAGGTCGACGCATTGCCTCTGGATTACCTCTGGAGCCCACCCTGAGTTTAAGCTCCTTCAAAAGGAGTTTCATCAGCAAGGCCTTTTATGCAAATCAAATAGCAAACAACAGTCGTTTAATATACTATTCCCCGACGGTATACTCGATTGTACCTTATTTCTTTCAATAAAGTTCCCTTCAAGACCAGCGTGTCCCTCTTTCTATAGAGCGAAGCGGAACGTGTGATAATAATCACCTCCTGGACAGGACGCTAGCCTGACGTAGGTTTAAATCCTAAGCTAGTGCTTATACCCATTTGCACCTGGGTCGAGTGGGGAGCATGCGCATTATGTGTCTTTCCCAAGGAACACTACGTAAGCCTTAACGTTACAATCCAGAGCACACGACCAACGTATACCGACTCAATGCTAAGACAAATAATGAGTCACAGGGTCATACCTGCGCATTGGCTACAAGGTCATTGCCCATTGCAATTGCATAGAGTTATGACGAATAGGCCTACAATAAAGTCTTAAATAAGGTAAACATTTTCTATAAAGCTACACACTGTCCACAAAGAGTAACACATATAATATCTGAAAAGATAAAGGTACAGAAAGGACAGAGTTATAGAAATAAAATTTTCATACCTTGATCAATTGACTGCATGAGAATTACAGTAAAAATACTATTACTACTACTACTACTACTACTACTACTACTACTACTACTACTACTACTACTACTACTACTACTACTACTACTACTACTACTACCACTACTACTACTACTACTACTACTACTACTACTACTACTAATCAGAGGTGTGGCGTAACCAATATTTCAGATGGTGCAATGATAGAATACTGTCCCAATATCACACTTTTAAACAAGTGATGTAAATCATTATAAAAAATAGCATTAGATAGAGTCTACTGCTACTGTACTTAATGTTTGAAGCCACAATATGCTCTAGGGGTCCCCAAACTTGAAAGAGAAAAATATGAGAGAGAGAGAGAGAGAGAGAGAGAGAGAGAGAGAGAGAGAGAGAGAGAGAGAGAGAGAGAGAGAGAGAGAGAGAGAGAGAGAGAGAGAGAGAGAGAGAGAGAGAGAGAGAGAGAGAGAGAGAGAGAGAGAGAGAGAGAGAGAGAGAGAGAGAGAGAGAGAGAGAGAGAGAGAGAGAGAGAGAGAGAGAGAGAGAGAGAGAGAGAGAGAGAGAGAGAGAGAGAGAGAGAGAGAGAGAGAGAGAGAGAGAGAGAGAGTGTGTGACCATCAGGGTATCCTAGACATATCAGTCACTGCTGTCCGCAAGTGCTATGGTACTTGGCGTGACAGATTCCACGCGGAACAGGGCCTTATAAATCAATGTGGTACGTGGCACCCTCATGGCCCCAACAACAAACTACAATATCATTATTTCATCATTACAATAGCAGTATGAATCCCCCCCCTCTCTGTCTCTCTGTGTCTCTGTCTCTGTCTCTGTCTCTCTCTGGCTCTGTCTGTCTGTCTGTCTGTCTGTCTGTCTGTCTGTCTCTCTCTCTCTCTCTCTCTCTCTCTCTCTCTCTCTCTCTCTCTCTCTCTCTCTCTCTCTATCGGGAGCGTAGTTAGCTCGGTTGGTAGCACGCTTTCTTTTCATGGCGAGGCGACGGGTGCCGACGCAGAAGTCGCGGGTTCGATCCCCATGGTGGCTAGGATTTTATTCCGTCTAATCCATGTATTTGTTTCGTCTTTGTTCCTATGGGGCTTTCATATTGTCTTATTTCCTTACCTTCGCTTCCGACATGCCCCTTTCCTCACTGCTTGTCTTTATCTACGTTAGATTTCAGAGGCATACTATATATTGTAATGTATTTATTCGTCAATGTCCAATGGTTGTTTAAATAATACTAGGCTTAGATCTAGACAAAATTGTAGTCTAGGCCAATGGGAGAACGAACTGTCAGTGAATATGACTGCTAGTCATGACTGGATTCGTGCGAAAGACCTTGCTAATGAAACTCCTTTTTATAGGAAGCGTAGTTAGCTCGGTTGGTAGCACGCTTTCTTTTCATGGCGAGGCGATGGGTGCCGACGCAGAAGTCGCGGGTTCGATCCCATGGTGGCTAAAATTCCCCCTCCCCCCTCTATTCCATGCATTTGTTTCGTCTTTGTTCCAATGGGGCTTTCAATACTTTGATATTGTCTTATTTCCTTACTTTACTACTACTACTACTACTACTACTACTACTACTACTACTACTACTACTACTACTACTACTACTACTACTACTACTACTACTACTACTACTACTACTACTACTATTACTACTACTACTACTACTACTACTACTATTACTATTATTACTACTACTACTACTACTACTACTACTACTACTACTACTACTACTACTACTACTACTACTACTACTACTACTACTACTACTACTACTACTACTACCATACCTACTACTACCACCACACCTATTACTATGTAAAATTATTGTCACGTAAAAGCGTGGATGTCTACCAACAAGCTTAAACTGAATGAAGAAAAAACCCGAAATATTACTATGTAATTCAACAAATCTCAGTTGGCCTAACAGAACTAACTCTATGAGGGTCGAAAACGAAGAGATAAAATTCACGCAGAACGCTAAAAATCTTGGGGTATATTTCGATGATAATTTATCTATGGAACATCCTAATCATATAAACCATCTCTGTAAAACTCTTTACCTCGAAATCAGACGATTAGGCCACCTATCAAACTTTCTTAATCTAAGTTCTCTTAAAAACAATGACTTCAGAACACATTTTTTCCAAACTTGATTATTGCAACTCTCTGTTTTATAATTTACATGATGTCTTGATTCATAAGCTCCAACGTATCCAAAACCACGCGGCCAGAGTGATTTTGAAGAAAAAGAAATATGAACACATTACCTCTATGTTCATGTCTCTGCGTTGGCTCGCAGTTTAATATCGATAGGCTTTTTCATTTTTCAATAAATTTATTTCAAACTTGGTACACACCTTGTTTGATACAATATCTAAATTTGATTTGATCGGATTTTTGTTTCATTAATAAGTTTTGATTTTATGAAATTCTGAAATTAGCATATGAGAACAGCCAAAAATATACATAAATTATAAATATTGTACAAAAAATTCAAATTTTCCAAAACTATAATACATATAAAAAAAGCATCTGTTCATTTCTTTGTTTTCCCCACTCATCATCCATGCCAAATTTTATGAAGATAGGTTGAGAAATAAAAAAGTAGATAGGAAATAATGAACAAAAAAGGACATTTTGAGAAAATCGTTTTTTTCTCTTATTTTTTGTTATTTGAATATATTTTTCTCCCATAAACCTACGAAAAGAGTAGGATAATACTTTGAAACATCATAAAACCTTGAAAGGGCTTTCAACTCCTTTTTATTTACACTGTTTCAAATGCACCAGCATCTTTTTTACTTATTCTGATATGGTGCCGTTTGATAATAGTGTTCCGTATTTTCCGGCCGATCTAAGGCAATATTCATAATAGATCCTCAAATAAGTTCGTTTTGGATAACGTTTATTGTGGCGATCAAAATGACTACCAACTTGCCGTACTTTATTTAAATAATATTTCTAGCTTTTATTGTATAAGAAAGATAGGCCTGTATCGTGTCTAAAAAAATCGTATAAATTCAAAGAATCGATACTCAGCTTCTTTTATGATATCATTATGACGGGAATGAACTGCTCTAGCCACTAGATCTAGATCTAGTATGATAGACTAAATTTGTCCCATTTTCGGCAAAAACGGTATTCCCAGAACCCCCCCCCCCCCCCTCCTTAAATACGCAGGTCCTCACGTCTGGAATGCTCTTCCGTTGTCAATACGATCTGTGTTTGACATGTCGGAAAGCACCTTTAAAAACATCCCAAAACATACCCCATGCGATGCTTCTTAGAAGAAAAGTAATTGTTTTAATTATGCGATTTTAATTCATGTACCATACACCTTTATAAATGACATTATGCTTTCATGTATATATTTATTTATTCATTCTATTATTTATTATTATTTTTTTATGATTTTATTAAAACATTTTTTGTTGTATTTGCTTACTTATTTATTTATCTATTTTGTATATGTACATTGCTCATGTTTTTCAAATTTTATTATGTATGTATAAATGCACCTAGAGCTGTCGTAAGATGGGAGTGGGCGCTATAAAATGAATTATATTATTATTATTACTACTACTACTACTACTACTACTACTACTACTACTACTACTACTACTACTACTACTACTACTACTACTACTACTACTGCTACTACTGCTACTACTACTACTACTACTACTACTGCTACTACTACTACTGCTACTACTACTACTACTACTACTACTACTACTACTACTACTACTACTACTACTACTACTACTACTACTGCTACTACTACTACTACTACTAAATAGCTGTGAATAATACGAAGGAGCCACAGCGGAGTGAAGTCAAAGGCGAAATATGACAATAAGTGACCACTTTTACTCTCTTCCCTTATTGCATCGATAAATTTGTAATTTATATACATTTCGCACCTTCAGTGTAAATTTTTGCCTTGATTGATACTTCCTTTCATTCATTCTCTATCATTTCTTCTTTCTAGACCCAGTGAGATATAGATCTAGTCTTATATGTATCCTATTTTTTCGTTCTTGTTTCCCATACTCACACGTCTCTCTCTCTCCTTTCTTTCTTCACTGCCTTTTTCTTTCTCTCTCTCTCTCTCTCTCTCTCTCTCTCTCTCTCTCTCTCTCTCTCTCTCTCTCTCTCTCTCTCTCTCTCTCTCTCTCTATCTCTCTCTCTCTTTCTCCTCTTTCTTCTCTCTATCTCCTTCTCACCTTTTATTACTTACTTATTTTCATATTTTTATTTCATTCTAGCTCTGAACCTTCCACTCTCGCTCATTCTTCACACCCCCTCCCCTCTGCTATGTTTCTTATCATCACTGTCTTTTTTCTTTCTCCTTTATGTTTTTCTTCTGACATCACATCATGTGATGCCTGAGGTAGTACTTAGATCTAGATTCTAGATATTTCTCGTTTGTTGTCTGACGAAGAGTTACACCCGAAACGTCACGTGTTTGTTCTGTCTTTACTAGTTGAGTTGTCACTTATTGTCATATTTCGCCTACTACTACTACTACTACTACTACTACTACTACTACTACTACTACTACTACTACTACTATTACTACTACTACTGCTACTACTACTACTGCTGCTGCTGCTACTACTGCTACTACTACTATTGCTACTACTGCTACTACTACTACTACTACTACTACTACTACTACTACTACTACTACTACTACTACTACAACTACCACCACTACTACTACTAGTACTACTACTACTACTACTACTACTACTACTACTACTACTACTACTACTACTACTACTACTACTACTACTACTACTACTACCACCATACTAGACCGGCTGTTGATGCTACTACTTGAAATGAAAGCTGAAGAGAAAAGTTCAGGAAAATTACGAAATTGACGATATAAAAAAAGTACGAATAACTAGGTTATTCTTTTCGCTTTCCGTGAAAAGAAATGCGACGCGGAAGAGAAATGTATTTGTAGAGCAACCACAATGAACTTTGATGCTCACTGTAGGCTATGAACG
Organism: Doris montereyensis; assembly: GCA_037039925.1. Lineage (NCBI taxonomy): Eukaryota > Metazoa > Mollusca > Gastropoda > Nudibranchia > Dorididae > Doris > Doris montereyensis. The sequence continues at coordinate 74,681 of JAXRKP010000213.1, read as the reverse complement.
ATACAAACAAAGGTGTAATAAAAGTGTCACTCTCGCTTTAGAGTCAAAATATAAAGAGGATGTGGCCTTACCTTTCATGTAATTGATCCTCACCATGTTCCAAAATGAGAGTCCTTTTCAAAATCAAGGGTATCATCGAAACTATTGGTAACATCAGCGTTGACGACAAGTGTTTTCCTCTGGTCAGAGGCATCCATCCGTTTTCTGCGTCGTCTAAATCGAAAAGTCCATTAGCCATTGAATCTTCTCTTTGGTTCAAAACTTTAGCAGTTGACTCAGTTTATGTTGACTGTGATGCCAGGTAAGCAAGATGAATCTAGAATTTGGTTGATTTTCATTATTAGATCTAAAGTGGTCTAGCGACACTAATGTTAGAGTATATGGCAGGTTTCACAAAAATGGGACCCAATGATAACTTGAACTCTTCAACTAATGTTTCTCAAAGTCTAATTGATGAATCTTCTTAACATTTGGTCCATGTATAGCTTTGACATTGCAGATATAAAAAACATAATATTGTGAAATTTGCTTTCAATTTGTGTGTTTTGTGAATATTTTTTGGGTGTGAACGTCAGCAATCCAGACAGACCACATTTCCCTCTTTTTAATAAGTCCCTTTTCACCTTAAGGTAGGTGAGGTCAACGACCTTTTATTCTGTTTTCTTTAATTCCATGTGGAAGAGAATTGTTCAAAGAAAATTTGGCGAGTCCTAAATATTTTTTATCTTTTGCAGTGATCACGTGAGGCAGGTTTCAGATTTTCGTTATTATGTAACAACTGATGTCTACAAATAAACACACAGTAAGAGCTGAAAAAAACAGTAGAAAAATACGTAGAAGCGCCGTTTTTTGATCTTAAGTGAAAGAAAACGTATTCCTACCACCATATATTCTGTAAAAGACACGAAAAAAATCATAGGGAACTCTAAATGAGAGTGAGAATACCATGAGACTACCGGCAGTCTTCCAAACCTCATGGTCGGGCAAAAAATATTTTTTTCGATCTGAGATCTAATAACGGTAATATTGCGTCGAGCTATTGTCTCGTAGTTCATCGCGTGTAAGCCTATTGGGAAATCATGAAATTTTTGTTTTTAAATTGTCTGGTTGGCTTTGCGGAAAATATTTTGTTTTCGGGAGACTCTTACGGCCATGTGCTTACGGCCATGCAAAAATGTAGACGATGATCGGACATCAGAAAGGAGACTGTGATCAGGTTAGATTCGGAGACCGTTGAGGTTAGATTCGGTTGCATTAGCAAAACCTGCTTTGGCTTATCGTGAGTGAAACTTATGTAAAGAAGTCCGGCAATCAATAGGCTTTCATGATTTATTATGTTCTAATAAATAAAGACAAGATAATTGGCAATACGGGAGGTTTGGAAGTCCGTTACAATGATAGTGACTTTACGTCTCCACTATGCAGTCTCCTTGGCATAACAATACAATATTACTAAAAACGCATTTCAACGAGAGAGAGAGAAAATAATACTAATAGCACAGGTTCAAGTAGAGTTCAAGATTTGCCAGCCACCGCTCCCATCCCATCCCGTATTCCGCGAAGCAATTATCGATCGATAAAGACAAGTTTGTGCTAGTCTAGTGGGGCGCTCTATGTGACTGTAGATAGTTAGAGAGGTGGGGGGGGGTGGGGTGATGACGGGAGTAGCGGAGAAGTGATGATGGGAGGGGGGGGGCTTGGACGGGGAGAAAGGAACAATTGTCGTCAAAAGCGCTTTCTTTTCGGCGAGGGTTTTGTTGCTGGTGCATCTCTCTCTCTCTCTCTCTCTCTCTCTCTCTCTCTCTCTCTCTCTCTCTCTCTCTCTCTCTCTCTCTCTCTCTCTCTCTCTCTCTCTCTATTGGCAAATATCGGCCTATACTATCGCATCCTCACTCGTTAAAATTATAAGTCGTGAAGTTTACCGTACCAGTTTGAGCAGAATGGTACACACGATAAACCCGTAACACATAATAAGGATAGTATAAAGGCGTACAATCACAGAATTTTACATTGGTTTTCATTTTCATCATCCATACGATCCGGATCGCGCGAGTCATCTGATCAACGGTAAGGCACCGGCCGTCGACTCCACGCCCGAGGTGTCGGGAAACACAAACACAGACTTCACATCTTATTGAGAACTAGGGAAAAGTCAGGGAACTCTCCAAACCAGATGCCCAAGCGTTACGTCACTAAATAAACGCCAGGGAAACCTCGGTCGACGGACGCGAGCAGTTCACGTAACATTACGTACTGGCGTTGGACCTAGAATTTTCACAGTTATGCCCCTTGACTGAAAAACATGACTTTTAAAAGCTAATTTACTTGCTCCACAGTCCTTTGCTATCTCTTAAAGTCATATATCTGGAATCCTCATGTTCTAAGCTTTAACATGGTATATAACACTTGTAAAAAATATAACATGTACATTTTGACAAAAGAGGGAAATGGGGATGGACCATTTTGTGAAACCTGCCATATGATATGGCTAACAACTTAGGACCAGAAGTGGAAGGTCTTGTAGATCTAGAATCTAGATTTAAAATTTATGAAGGAATTTGAAGCTAGATCTAGATCTATCTATTTCTGTTACAGATAAATCATTCTAATGGTGCTGGAAGACATCTGAAAATTGTCCATCTTGTGGCATAATTGCACATTAGCACCGCCAGACAGTATCAAACTTAAAAGTAGTTAAATAGTTAATTTAGAAACAATACTGAAAAAACACATACCACGTGCGTTCATGCTGTCGTCACTCGTTCGCTCTCTCTCTCTCTCTCTCTCTCTCTCTCTCTCTCTCTCTCTCTCTCTCTCTCTCTCTCTCTCTCTCTCTCTCTCTCTCTCTCTCTCTCTCTCTCTCTTCAGGCCGACTGACCACGATGTAGTCTGGCCCATCGTGATAGTGATACTGATAATAAAACCCTGTCCTCTCACTTCTCACTGATCACAAGCTTCTGTGACATGACCGTTGGCGTTGGCCAATGGCGGTGCTAAAGTGTGATCACTTTCTCGCCACTCCGCAAGGCTTACCCTACATCTCTGTTCTGTGGTCACATCTCCTCTCGACCTAACACCGGGAATGAGATGAGAAATAAATTCTTCTTATTAGATTTTCATAGCTTATCCTGAGGAGAGAATGGGGGTTCTGCATTATTAGAAACAGTGTTCCAGTGTCGATATTTGAATATATTTTTATTCCTTGTGTCTGTCTTCTTCTTCAAAATAGCTGACCAACACAATTCTTGTTTCTTGATGGTGGGGAATAATAATAATAATAATATTTTACCCCTTTACTGGTTGTGATTTCCAGTTTTATCATCTTCGTGAGGAAAGTGTGCATTAAAACAAACAAAAAAAGTCCGCTCTTGTGTTTTAAGTCGTCCTCCCACGTTGGTCGTCTCTCTATTATTACTCCTGATTTACCACCGCCGTTGTGTATTTCCCATTATTGTGCCTTTTGTCAGCGGTGCTAAAGTGGGAGTAATAATAAGAAGATGACTCAAAGCCCCGCTTGCCTGGCTCAAGTCGTCTCCAGAGATGGGGATCTTCCGTGTTTTCCCCCGGATTTCCAGGATTTTTGGCACATCGGAGCACGTCCATGCTTTTATATCTCACTTTATACACACACAAGCACTAGCCGTCCGGGAAAACGTAAGGTCTAAGTCTAATTAGGACGGATGTCCGAAACACGAAGAGAGAGTGAGTGAGTAAGTCACTGCTGTATCATTTATCATCGTTCAATGAGAGAGAGACAGAGGAAGGAGAGAGAGTGAAAATAGTAATACTAGTGTATGCCTAGTAGTAGTAGTACCGGTAGTTGGAGTAGCATTGTTTTTTTTTTTTTTGCATTTACTCTCATTCCTTCTTTATTTAGTACATTGTTCATAATGTTGATATTCGACTGAAGGTTACTTTCTGATTTTCCAAACAGAACTAAATCATCGGCAAATGAAAGCATTGATACATTTACTGGTTTGAGCTTCCACATACCTACATTCATTTTCTTCCTTTTGAGGATGCCTTTGTGACTGAATCCATAAATGTGATAAACAAATGAGGACTTAGGGTACAACCCTGTCTTACTCCTATATCTACATCAAGTTCTGCAGATATATTTCCAGCTACTCTGACTGCACATGTTAGTTTTTATTGTAAAAACTTTTAATGGCTTCTATTAAATTTTCTCTACGTTGTGTTCTTTTAAGGAATGCCATAGTTCGTCCCTCCTTACAGTGTCAAATGCCTTTTCTAAGTCAATAAAACACAGATATGCAAGTCACTGTTTCTCTTAAGGAATTTTTCTATTATTTGTCTAATTGTAAATGTGATCTTGTACACTTCTTCCTCATCTAAATCCACTCTGATGCTCTTCAATCTGATCCTCTAATAGCTGTGGACTTAGAAATTTCCAACTTTCTAGTAGCGTTTCATGCCTTTTATGCACTAGGAGGCCTACTCCTGCTCTAGCTCTATCTTTGACATCTACTCCTGAGAAGATTGAAATGTGATTTGGTCCTACATTTTCTATTCTTTGTTTTTTTGTTCTTTGTGCTTGTAATGGCCAAAATATCTACTTTGAATTTTTCTATTTCTTCAACTAATTCTAACTCTTTTCCATTGATTGCCCTAACAAAAATCACAGTCCATATTCGTTTCCAAGTTCGTTTTCGAAAGATCAAGCCAGTGATATTATATTTATTTCTTTGAATCTGTTTGTTTTTGGATAAGCAGGGGATTAGCTCAATGTACCCTAAGTAGATGGTGGGGCTGCCACCTTGAGGCCCCCTACCAGGCCTTGTTATTTTCTGTCATGGTTAACTCCCTTAGCTTTTAGTCATTCAAGACCAGCCTGCTATGCAGCAGGTTGTTATTTTATGTCAGGGTTAACTCCCTTAGCCTTTGGTTGGCCAAGACCCGCCTGCAAGGCAGCAGGAGACTGTGGGCTACATACAATAAGTACAACATGTGGGCCACAATACTACATGAGTATTGATTTTTTTTTTCAAGGTCGCGGCATGTTATTACTTTAGGGCTAGTCACATGCACTTGTAGAAAGTTTCTGGCTTTGATTTAAGCTTATAATACATTTTGATATCCGAGACTCAATTTCAACGTGGGTGGATAGCGGGGTTACTGGTAGGCTCTTCTTCTTTCGTTTTCCTCTTTTCTTTATCTTTAATGTTGCTGTTTTCTCTCACCTGAGATAAATGTGTATGTAAAAGGGTGTCAAATTCAATCAAACAAGTCCAACTGATATCCACACCCCTTTACCAATCACGCCCGTGAAGGGTGATAACTCACACATGTTGCCAATTTTTAAAAACTTCTATTTTTTTGCTTGGATTAGGATTTGACATTCCAAGAGTTGCAGGTCTGCGTCTATTAGTCTTGCATTATGGGTAACCATTGTTGAGATCGATAGAGAGAGGGGGCGGCATACTTCAAGAGAATATTAGAGAATATTGTAGTTGTAGTAAAATGTTCTGGAGGGAAGTAAAGTGACTGCAGAGTAATAAAAGAGCCATGGAAGGAAATGAGTAAGAAAACATGAAAAATATGATGGAAATTACTCACTGCGATAAAAGAGGATGAAGAATGTTTGGTGAGAAGAGGTGGATTTGTTTGTAAAGAAAGGAAGATATAAACGAAAAGGAGAGATGGTTCAATGGTTTTCGTCTGTTCTTGGGTTGTTTTTTAAATTGGGTTTTTGTAAGTGTGTGTTTGACTAAATTATTTGGCTGCATGTTCAAAGATAGTGTAAGTCTGTTACACCTTAGCTCTATGCTATACGATTACTAAATCTCTGCATATGCGTTAAGTTACTGGAGAGTCGATCAGCGCTGCACCGAATGTGTATCTTTACGAGAGGGGGCACCATCTGATTCACCCTAATGCGTGTTGCACTCTCCTTCTCTCTCTCTCTCTCTCTCTCTCTCTCTCTCTCTCTCTCTCTCTCTCTCTCTCTCTCTCTCTCTCTCTCTCTCTCTCTCTCTCTCTCTCTCTCTCTCTCTCTCTCTCTCTCTCTCTCTCTCTATCTCTCTCTCTCTCAGACTCTCTCTGTGTCTCTCTCTGTCTCTTTTGTTCTCTCTATCTCTCTCTCTCTCTCTCTCTCTCTCTCTGTCTCTTTCTCTCTCTATCTGTCTCTTTTGTTCTCTTTCTCTCTTTCTCTCTCTCTCTCTCTCTCTCTCTCTCTCTCTCTCTCTCTCTCTCTCTCTCTCTCTCTCTCTCTCTCTCTCTCTCTCTCTCTTTCTTTCTTTCTCCCTCCCTCACTCCTTTCCTCTCTCTGTCATTAAGTTTACGGACTTGGCGAGCATGTTTTGTTTTCAAACAGTAATGTGTGTACAAACGCTTTAATGCTATTACTATTATGATTTAAATCACTTGTCTAAAAGAATGATATTGGGACAGTATTCTATCATGGCACCACCTGAAATATTGGTTAAACCACACCTCTGTATATTAGTAACAATGCCAGACACTGCCAAACAAGTAAGGGGGCTGCCACAGGAAGGGTAACCCGTCTGAAGCATCTTGTTTCCAGTTTTTTTCTTTTAATTTCTTTATTTGCATTTTTCTCAAAATGTATTTTTTTCACACTAAATTTCTGTCTCCTGACTAGCTGTACTGATGTTATAGCCGTGTTGATGTTGCATCACTCTAGATCTAGAGTTAGATTGGTTTAACCCTTTTGTGTTTACATTAAACAGTGATTTTCTCAAAATGTTACCATTTAACAGTGATATGCGATCTACTTTTAAAAATATATTTGCCGATTGCCCCCAAATTTGGTATATAACATCTATAATGCAAAAGAAAGATTCATCCAATAGCGATTTCCGATATCTCTTCAAATTTTTGCAAAACAAATTTTTTGTGATTAAATTTGCCAAAAATTGGAAAGGTTGCTATGCATTTTAAAAAATTCCTTAAATCAAAACAGTTTAATTTATCTAAACAAGCTACTGGATGCGGCTAGATATTGAACCAAATAATGTGTGTGCAAAATTAAAGCCAAATTTGTTAATAACTGAAAAAATCTATTTGAAATAAAGTTGTTATTTTTGCAATGAAAATTCAAGATGGCAGCGTTCCAGTGGCAACCAAAGGATAAAAAAAATCTTTTTCAGCTAATGTAGACATGTCGAGTACAATGGTAGTCTATAAAAAATAATTTTGCTCAAATTGCTCAATGGTAGTGGTTAAAATTGTCTATAAAAAATAATTAAAAAAAAATTGCCAGGACACCCCTCCCACCCCCCCTACACGCTAAAAGGTTAAGCTACTAAGATCTCTACTAGTGGATGGAAGATCTAAGGAAGGAGTTCTGAAGTGGAGAACCGCTAGGAGGATTTCCATAGTCAGCTTCATCAGTAGAAATTTCGCTAGTGAGCAATGTTGATAGTAATTAGTGTATATAAAATATAACATGTCAAACCATCTTCAGAATGAAATCTAATTTCCATCGAAAGAGAACCATTTTAGTCACAATAATCTGGCAACCTAGTTAGTACACTTACGGCTAGGAAGGATTTCCGTAGTTGGACACACACCAAGGGACCCAACTGAGAAAAAAAGTTAGTGTTAAAAGAGAGAAGAATTGCTTCCAAATGCTCATTTTTGTTGTCATGTTTCTGTGTTTTCCGCCAATCTCATTTGGTGTGAGACTAGAACAATGGACATTTTTATTAAGAATACTAAAAAGTTCAACTACCACAGTCAAATGTCATGTGACATTGTGGGCTGGGATTAACCATTGATTCAAGAGTTTCTGACTGTATAATACAGTGGTATCACCTAAAAGGCCGGTTTGACTAAGACTAAGAGATCGCTCTCTTCATGTAACTAATTACAATTACCTATGAGTAGTGATTAACTCAGAAGGAAAACTAAGAGAAGATATCAGCCATAGACTCCAAAAGTCAATTACAATATACGATCATCTAAGAAAGGCATTTGTCGGTAAACAAGAATTGTCAATTAATGTCAACAGAAACCAAAATTGCAGTATACAAGAACACAGTTTTGTATCCTATTCTCCTCTATGGCAGTGAAACCTGGACCTTAGACAGTAGGGAATACTGTAAAGTACAAGCAGTTGAAATGAAATATCTAAGAAGAGTAGTAGGGAAAACTAAAAGATACAAAATCAGAAACACAACAATAAATCAAACCAAAGCAGATGGCATAAAAACTAAGATAGAAATGAATCAACTGAGATGGTTTGTGCACGTAAACATGTCTATGCGATGGAGGTTGTGGGTGCAGTGGTTCCTGAGTTATTAATTAGTGGCCAAAGCTAGACATGTTCAGCTATATACAGAAAATAGCCCATCTTGTAATGAATTTGACACATTTGTAAAATTATTTTCTGCGTTTTTATTGGTTGATGTGATGAAGTGTCCCAAGTTTCTCATGAATCAACATGGCCACGTATTTATGACAGTGCAGCTGCACATTAACAGCACAGAGCAGCTTTCCACGAGAAGACAAGATGTGATCATAACAGATTCTTGTTACTTATTTTATGAAAGGAAAAACAGTCATTAATTTTTTTATTGAAATGAGAAATTTAATTTTCGAAATAAAAATAATTTTCCTGAGGAACACAGCATCATACCTAGCCATGCCAGGATTTGAACCGAGGATGGGGGAGAGGTATCAAAATGGTAGTAATCAACATAACAGAAAGTTTATATTTATTACATTAAAGTTTATAAAGAAAAAAAGAATTACGTAACATTTGTCTGTGTGTGTATATTATGTATATATTATATATATATGTTTATGATTGTGTAGGTAGCACCCACATTCACTACATTCAAAATGATATGAGATAGAGAAGGCGGCTCGATAGACTTATTATTGCTACATAAAATACGTGTTGAACTGTATCAGGGTTGATGGGCTTACTCTCTACTCTAAATCAGTGGTGTTGTGTAGGGCTACTGGGTGTTTGAAGACAAAACTAGGCTTTCTCAAAACCTGGACCATGTTATGACATGCATCTCCTTACATTATTAAATGTATGTAGACATCCAGTCGTGACAATTACATCCCAGACTCTCATAAGGGATCGCAAAAAATTATATCAATGGCTGCGGCTGTTAGAATTACCATATTAAATACCTTTGTCTGTCTGTCTGTCTCTCTCTCTCTCTTTCTCTTTCTCACTCTGACTATCTGTGTATATGTCTGTCTCTCTCTTTCTCTCTCTCTCTCTCTCTCTCTCGCTCTCTGTGTGTCTGTGTGTCTCTCTCTCTGTCTGTCTGTCTGTCTGTCTGTCTGTCTGTCTGTCTGTCTGTCTGTCTGTCTCTCTCTCTCTCTCTCTCTCTCTCTCTCTTCTCTCTCTCTCTCTCTCTGCTTTCTCTCCGTCTCTTCGCCTCTCTCTCTCTCTCTCTCTTGCTTTCTCTCCGTCTCTTCGCCTCAAGCTCTCTCTCTCTCTCTCTATTTCTTCTTTGCACCCTGCTGCTCCCTCTATACGTAACGCTGTTGATAAATTCCAATCCTTGTAATATATCAGACATGATGTGTGTACACATTTGCTTTCTGAATGCTTCTCTGTAAAATGCTATAAAAATTTGAATGATTTCCCTCTCTTTTTATTTACCATCAAGCGTCACCTTTTGGACCGCCATCAGAAATGATCACATTAGTGAAGAAGTGCATTTGCGGCGAAAGCCCTCGACAGTACATTACCAAAGTGACTTTGTGCCTGATCATGCCCGACCTCTCGTGTCAGACCTCACGCTCTTTGAATTCGATGTGTCGTTCAAGGAGATGATCATGAAAAGTCAAGAGGTTGCAAAAAAATTGGTCGGCAAGTCCATCTCCGTCAATGATGCCAACTCAATGGTGGCCAATTTACTTCATGTTTACATCTTACCATCTGTCAACTTTATCTCTGATGACCTCTATGCATTATCACGAGCTCGTGGTCTTATCGAGGAGAGGCTTTCCAAGGCAGATGCTGACATAGCAACCAAAGCTCAGTCAATCAACCTGTTGCAAAAATCGGTGGACAACTTGAAGGAAAATCTTCTTCTTAAGGATAACTTTGAAAGTGAGAGATACTTATTGACATGCAATATGAAATTTTTGAAAGCCTTTTTAATGAAGATAGAGGGAGATAGCGTACAACTTAATTTAAACTTAGAAGCTCAACAGAGTAAAGTAAATTGGGCTAAAGATCAGCAATACGAGAAGGAGGAGATTGTTAAATTGCAAAAAAGGAGAGATGGTATTTTCAATGAAATTGAAAGACTGATTAAAGTGAGGGAAGCACTAAAGAATGTTGTAACTCGTAAAGCCAAGGTCAAGAAGAAACCTGCCAGGCAGCAGATCATCGATAGCTGCTTTCACAATGTCTTTCTGGAGATTCTGCGTCGACTGGATATGGAGAACAAAACATTGGAGCATCTTGTCGAAGATAAGTTGAATATCAGTGCTGCCAGAGAGGCAATAATGTCTGTTATTCTAGACTTTGATGATCACAAGAGAATATCATCAGACAGATCCACAAGATTTGAGCCCGGAACCTTCGGGGACTTCCACTTGGACGGCACAACGCACATGGAAAAATCTGAAATCTGGATGACTCTGGAGGAGCGTGTGAGCAAACTGCTGAGAGACAGATCGTCAAAAGTCTTTCTTGTCCATGCTGCAGGTTGTAAGAACATTCAGTTACAGATAGACTTGGCGCTCAGTGAATTTCATTTACATGACAAGAAGAAGCAAGCGGATGATACAGAAAGTAAAACTGACATTGAAGGCGATCACCGTCAGAGAGTTGGCTCTTTGGTAAATCATATAAATGTAGAAGGAGACCCAGAAATGTCTCCAGATCATGAAAACAAAGGAGACATCTCAAATGAGCAAGAGGCGGCTGTACATGATACACCTGTGAATCACGAGTCCGTCACATTGCACTTAGAAAATTCAAAAGATACCCCAGAGCTCAGGTCTCTTCCGCAGCCTCGGGCTGCATCTCAAATTTTCAGAAGAACAGGCTTATTTCTACCACAAGACCGGGTTGCTAGTGAAATCATTGAAACGAGTATCGGATTAGCTCCAAAAGAAGTCAATTTCAGTGACAAAACCATGAGAGAAGTGACCGGCCGTTCAGAGAATGCTCAACGCAATAGCCTTGACTTTGTGATCATAGACGATTTCGGCTGTTCCGAAACATCCGGACCACTGTCGCACCAGAACAAAAACCACTTCATTTCGGAAAACCTTGCCATCAACATGCTCATGGCGGCTGTGGATAATGTTAAACTCATCATTCAGGAGCATTTCAGAGAAGTCGTCCAGCATCTTCACGAACACCTCAACCTTGAATCTATGGACCCTGTGGAAATATTATGGAAGGCCTATGAGAAACATTTCAGCGTGGTGAGAGTTTTCTTGTTTTGTTTACGTTTCCTGTTTACCCTTTTCTTTTTTTGCTTGGGCTTTGTCTTTGGTTGATTTGTTGGGTTTATTTTTTGGTGGGGGTATTTTTGCTTTCCCCTTCTTTTTTTCTAAGAAGGGGGAGGGGTGTTTCTTTTTTTGGATATTTCTTTCTTGTTTTGAGGTGATAGAATGTTGGTTAAAGAAGCCAAATGGGTACCAGCATCTGATGGGGAGAAAATCCTGCAACATATTAGCACATTAGCCTGGCCATGAGATGATGTGTAATTAAATCATTTTTGTACTTTACACTATGCACAGAAACTGAGATCTATTAAGGTAAACTGTAGAATTTCGAAACAGCTTGATTTGACTTCTGATGACATTGTGAGATGAATGCCACATGATTGTTTTTAAATTCGAAAGGCTTTATTCGGAGCAGGAAAGTCATCCGAGAAAAAAGATGGAAAGGGAATATTTCCATTTTTAGATTTTGAAAGAATAACGTGAAAATAGCTAACACCTTTTTTCCTCTTAAAGATATCCACAAATATACAAAAATGAAGACAGGTGTGAAAAGTCAATGATAGACCATATAATAGATAGCAATTCCCTTTTTTACAGTACCGGTACATTGAATGCAAGAGTTAACAGGAGCAGAAATATTTAGTAATCATCACCTAGTGAGTGCCAAAATGAGATTACTGACTGAAGAAAACAAACAGAACATGAAAGAGAAGAAAGCTATTAAACTCAAAATATAGGAACTAAATAAACCAATAGTAAAACAGATATATCTATCTAGGATAAAAAGATTTATCAATGAAAGGCAGATGGATCTGAATGATAGCACAATAGAAGAAAGGTGGCAAATGCATAAAGAAACACTCCTCAGTTGTAGTGAAGAGATCTGTGGTAGGAAACAAATTAAAGGAGATAGGAAAAGAACAGCTTGGTGGAATGAGAATGTCAAGACTAAGATCAAAGAAAAGAAGGATGCCTGGAAGAAACACTTGCAAACAAAGAGACCAGAGGAAAGGATAGATCCTTTCTTATGTATTGGTACTACTGTTCCCTTTTTCCAGTCGGCATATATTTAATTCGATTTTCTGGCATAAAGAGAATTTTTCTAAAGGAAAACTATTTTGGGACCATGTAGGTTCTACATGTATATGTAAGATATGGGTTCTCTTAGTGGCCTGACAACAAGAAAGCCTTTGATGCATAAAAAGACCGACCAAGTCAGAATTATGTACAAAGAGAAATCCTTAAGTTTATATAATAAAGCACTCTCTTTTCATGACAAACGATACTTGCCAACACAGAGGTCATGGGGTCACGGAGTCGATTCTGCATGTTGCCCAAAGATCGTTTCTGTTTAGTCCTTTGTGTTTATCTCATCTTTGTTCTTGTGGGGCTTCAATGTTTATTATAATATATTATATAAATATGTCTTTTTTCGTCACTTTCGACGCGTCACCTGCTTGACTGTTCATCTTTTCTTTGATTCAAGGTTTATATTATGTGCTTTTTTTCTTGTTGTCTACAGGACGTTCTTAGAAACTTGACAACCATATACCAGACGATGCTGGAGTCTGGGAGCAAGGAGGTTTACAAGGAAATCCGAAGCACATCAATGCAGGAGCTTTTGGAAGGAGATAAGATTCTCAACCTCTTTTTCAGTCCCGATGCTTGCTGTGATAGGATGAGCAGCATGTTATTGGGCGACTCTCACCAGAGCATGGATGCCATATCCATGGCGAAAACATTTTCTAATTTGAGCCTGGACGTCCGCCAGTCTTCAATCGATGAATTGTACCGGTTGGCCAATGCTGACAGCAACGATTTGTGCCAGCGATTCAAACTGGACATAGATGTCCACTCAAGCGAAGCAGTCGTGGGGTCTCCATCGTCTTCTTCAGACTCGGGTGCTAGTGTGAAAACTACCGATTTGTTCAACGAGGACGATGAAGGCATTTCACATTCAACCAATTCTTCATCAGAGTCTTCCAAGATGGAAGACACCAAACGGGACACTTTGGAGAGCAATCACAGTCTGATGTTTCCAGTGGAGGAGAGTATGGACGCGCAGGCTTACCTCTCGGATATTGGTTCGGACGCCCACTCCGAGCCTTCCATGTTTCTGACGCCTCTCAAGGTCATAGATCTGATGGATCATGTCCTCTCTCCTTTCCGAAAGCAGGTCTCAAAGTGTTTGAAGGCAAACAGCATTCTCGATAAGATGCGATATCTTTCCACAGGCATGCAGGGCCTGAATGAAGATATTTCCCTTCTGTACGGTGCAGATCACGTTTCTGCCTGTGATGACATCATTTCTATGCTCGTGCTGTCCTTAGCCAACATGCCGGAAGACATATTCGTTGGATTATATTCAAATCTCCGTCTTTTGATCGACATTCTCCCATCATTCCTCAGTGGGACTTTGTGTGATTTCAATCTGGTTTCTCTCTTCGCTGCCTACGATTATCTCTTGAATCGGAATGTCTGCCAACGTGTGGTCAAGCGCTATGCTGCAAGTTTCAAAGTGAGGTATTAAGTCATCCAGTATGTATATTATGTAATAAAATTACAAGATATTCAGTCTATTGCTTTAAAATGTAAAGTTATATGACATGCCATGTTCATTTTTCAAATTTTTGTCTTTTATGTTGGAAAAATATGAAAATTTTCACTTTGCATTCTCTTTTTGATTCTCTGTAATATACCTTTCCACTGATTTGATTTGAGGGAACCAAAGTGTATATATATATATGTATGATGTCCACAAGTTTGAGCTATAAAAAAACAGCTTTTTACAACATCCTCTTACTAACAAATAAGGTGATAATAAATTTATTATATATAATAATTTATTATAGATATTATAATTTATTATAGATATTATAAATGATATTCAAAACAAATTGGGGCCATAGAAAAGTCTAGATATAATGTACATTTCATAGACTTCACAACAACTTGAACAAGAGAATTCGTAATATAATATTATTTACTCTGTGATGATTTATACTTAGTTGAAATACTTTCAATTTATTTCTCTTCTTCAAATATTTTTCTTAGAGAGCAAACTACTTCTCAACTTGAACAAGAGACAAAGAATTCGTAATATAATAATAATATTTATTTCTCTGTGATGATTTATACTTGGCTTAAATACTTTCAATTTATTTCTCTTCTTAAAGTACCATCTTTCAGCCTTCTTAGAAAAATTGTTCAAACTTTGTTTAAAGGTGTACAATGATGAATTTGACATCACTACAAACATACATTCACAAACCACACAATGAGTGAAGTTAAGTAAAAACATAGTATTTAAATGTAGCATGTTTACAATGCGTGCATGAGTATTTTGCCTACTCTTTTGTTTTAAAAATCTTGAAAGTCATTTGGGTAAGAAAAATGACTGACAGAGATACTTTTAGTCACATCACAGATTGCAAAAAAAGGGGGGGTGGGGTGTGGATTGTATTCAATATGATATAGATATAATCTATATATAATACTTAAAAAAATATTGAGATAAAGGCACATGAAAGAGCAGGAAATAAATCAATTCTTGTTTAAATCACAAGATCATGGAACTTCCTTTATCAGACAATCATTGATTATTATTTATGATACAGTTAGCACACATGTTTAGCAAGATGATGCCATGCAAAGTACATCAAATTTTAAAGGAACTATATATCATTCCTTTCTGTGAGCTCTCTCTCAGAGAGCACTTCAGTTGGCTCACTGTCTCACAACCTCATATTTTAATGTTTACAGTAAGGCAACAGGATTGATAAGAGCTAACAGCCTGGATAAAGGACTTGATAACACTGAACTTGTGAGGCTTTCACATGGTTTCTGTGTATTATATATATAACAATACAGTTCTATGCTTCAATCTGTGTGTGTCTGTTTGTATAATATATAGATCAGATATAGTATGATATAAATGTATAGTATGATATAAATATATATATATATATATATATATATATATATATATATATATATATATATATATATATATATATATATATATATATATATAGTCATGTACTTTAATACTCAGTGTCATAACCTCTTCTGAAATGTGCCACATAATATTTAGCTTTCACTGATATATGTTCTGATGATCTCAAATACGTTGTTAAACATTGCATATTTTCTGCGTCACATTTCCAACCTGTTGTGATGCTTATTACAATACACTATGGCTTGGAATATATGGATATTGCTTGATGATGTATGAATTGAATTTTGATATTATATATCTGTCATTGTCACAGAAAGGTTTTTTTATAGATGAGAGCATACATAATATGTATACCACTTTATAAAAATTCGATCAAACTCCAAAGGATTTCTTATCTATTTTATGAACTATCTAGTTTTTCCTGATGTTTTTCCATCAATTTTAAATTTGTTGTTTTCTATCTTTTGTTTTTAGTCCTCTTTAGATCACAGCAATTGAATAAGTTTTATACACTTTTAAAAGAGACAATTTTTCATGTTAAGAATCAATAGTTACAGTCTACATGTCTGTCTGTCTATCTGTCTGTCTCTCTCTCTCTCTCTCTCTCTCTCTCTCTCTCTCTCTCTCTCTCTCTCTCTCTCTCTCTCTCTCTCTCTCTCTTCTCTCTCTCTCTCCCTCTCTCCCCCTCCCCCCCCCTCTCTCTCTCTCTCTCTCTCTGTCTCTCTCTCTCTCTCTCTCTCTCTCTCTCTCTCTCTTTCTCTCTCTCTCTCTCTCTCTCTCTCTCTCTCTCTCTCTCTCTCTCTCTCTCTCTCTCTCTCTCTCTCTCTTTCTGTCTCTATCTATCTATATCTCTGTCTTCTATTTCTCCTCCTGGTATTTTATCTTTATTTTGTCTTAACAGACAAATATAGCTGTAAATACCTTTTGTGCAGAAGCTTGCTGAGAATATTTTGTTTCACAGGTGTGCAGGTCAAATGAGACCAAGGGATGGGAGGGACGCGGTGGAGGAAGGGAGGAAGGTAGCCTGGATTGGTTTTGAGAGCATGATGGAGAGAGACCTCATTTGAGTCATTATTTGTTTGTGTAATAATGAGAATGTACTACTTACTTTTGTAACAAGGAAACTGGAAATAGGAAAACAGTTTTGCGAACATGCAAAGGAGACTTAAAAGTTATTTAATCAAATTATTGTAAGACTTAATTTATATCAATCAATTTTTGAGCCTTAAATCGAAACAAGGATTTAAAACATATTACTGCCCATATATTTACATTATAAAATAAGACTTAAGTGTTATAAGTTTATGAAAATGTCATTATTTTCTTCATGGCCGAATTACATTTTGGTGCAGTACATAACACATACCTCAGGTGCACACGCACATTATTTCAGAGGCATATGTGCATGTGTGCCTAAATCCTTGCATCAGTATAATTGTTACGAAAGGATGAAAATATTTACATTGTGCAAATACTTAATTAAAGATGAAGATAGAAAAGTGAATGGTCTCCCAAAACACATGTTACATTGTTGTAAGAATTGTACCATGATTTTGACAATCTCCTTTCTTCAGGACATTGGGACGATTTTTTTTCACTAAGGTTTTATGCGGGGGAGGGGGAAGAATCCAGGTCTCATAGCTTCGATCTTCACCGTGAATAGCATCACAGCATAATAAAATCGTATTTTATAGGAGAAACAGTCACAGTCAAACAATTGTAAATCTTTTTCAATGATTTATATTTCCTTTCACTTATTCTATCAACCTGAATGAATTGATGGTCTCTCTTGATTTATCCTATGAAGCTGAGAATTGATGGTCGCTCTTGTTTTATCCTTTCAAGCTGAGAATTGACAGTTTCTCTTGACTTATCCTGTAAAACTGAGAGTTTACAGCTTGTCTTATCCTGTCAAGCTGAGAATTGACAGTTTCTTTTGACTTATCCTGTAAATTGTAAAGCTGAGAGTTTACAGTTTCTCTTGACTTATCCAGTCAACCTGAGAATTGACAGGGTCTCTTGACTTACTCTGTAAAGCAGCTGAGAGTTGATAGTTTCTCTTGACTTATCCAGTCAACCTGAGAGTTGATAGTTTCTCTTGACATCCCGTAAAACTGAAAATTGACAGTTTCTCTTGACTTATAATGTAAAGCTGAGAATTGATGGCCGCTCTTTTCTTATCCTTTCAAGCTGAAAATTGACAATTTGTCTTGACTTATCCTGTAAAGCTGAGAGTTTACAGTTTCTCTAGACTTATCAAGTCAACCTGAAAGTTGATAGTTTCTCTTGACTTATCCCGTAAAGCTGAGAATTGACAGTTTCTCTTGACTTATCATGTAAAGCGGAGAGGTGATAGTTTCTCTTGACTTATCCTGTAAATCTGAGAATTGACAGTTTCTCTTGACTTATCCTGTCAAACTGAGAATTGACAGTTTCTCTTGATTTGTCCTGTAAAGCTGAGAGTTTACAGTTTCTCTTAACTTATCCAGTCAAACTTGAGAATTGAGTGTCTCTTGACGTATCCAGTGAGAATTGACAGTTTCTTTTGACTTATCCTGTAAAACTGAGAATTGACAGTTTCTCTTGGCTTGTCCAATCCAGCTGAGAATTGACAGTTTCTCTTGACTTATCCTGTAAAGCTGAGAATCGAAGGTTTTTCTTGATTTATCCTGTCAAGCTGAGAGTTTGCAATTTCTCTTGACTTGTCCAATCATTGTTGAGAATTGACAGTTTCTCTTGACTTATTCTGTCAAGCTGAGAGTTCACAGTTTCTCTTAACTTATCATGTCAAACTGAGAATTGACAGTCTCTCTTTATTTATCCTGTCACGCTGAGAATTGATGTTTTCTCTTGACTTGTGCAATCAAGCTGAGAACTGACAGTTTCTCTTGACTCATCCTGTTAGGCTGAGAATAGACAGTTTCTCTTGACTTATTCTGTCAAATTGAGAGTTTACAGTTTCTCTTGACTTGTCCTGTAAAACTGAGAATTGATGGTTTCTCTTGACTTATCCTGTAAAGCTGAGAACTGATGTTTTCTCTTGATTTGTGCAGTCAAGCTGAGAATTGACAGTTTCTCTTGACTTATTCTGTCAAACTGAGAGTTTAAAGTTTCTCTTGACTTGTCCTGTAAAACTGAGAATTGATGGTTTCTCTTGACTTATCCTGTAAAGCTGAGAACTGATGTTTTCTCTTGACTTGTGCAGTCAAGCTGAGAATTGACGATTTCTCTTGACTTATCCTGTTAAACTGAGAATTGGCAGGCTAATGTCATGTCCAGGAGGCAATATGTGTGCTATATCTGTCATTCTGCGTGTTTAACACTATAGATTCCTGGATCACCCACAGCCCTATGGGCTTTAATGACCTTGAAAAGAAATTTACTTTTGTTTTCCACAAAGCATATTTATAGTCTCTCTCTCTAATAATTGTGGTTCATCCATGTGATTTTGCAGTGGTGTGGGCAGTTAGCAGGTGCTGCTGGTATGCCCTACTTCTTTCCTTTTCACTCTGTTTACTTTTACCCATCCTTTCATCTTGTTGTTTCCTCCTAATTCACCCTGAGATTTAGATCACTGCAAATGGTCGACGGGGTAAATTCCAATCAAACATACCAAAATTACTGCTGGTTTAAGCCTGAACAAAATGTAAACACATCACATTGTAAATAATATAATGCATGAGTACAGTAATGTAAAATCTTTGAAGAAATTTGCAAATCGTGTTAAGTCCAATTTTGGATATTTTGGGAAATTTGCAAATCGTGTTTGTAAGTCCAATTTTGGATGTTTTGAGAAAATCTAAGAAACAGATACTGCACATTTTAATTCATTTTCAGACATGCATGGTTTGCAAGTGTCACAAATTAGGAGTACACGGATTGCTAATATGGTTATTATATGGGTTTTGTATTGATTCTTGTGCCATGGAACTCTAACTAGACAAAGCATATGTTCAAAAAGCAAAAACAAGTTGTTACTAATTTTAGACTTACACGGTTTGCGACTGTCACCATTGATATGCTGATTTGCACATGAAAAAAGTGAACACAGTTAACATTGTAATACATACGTGTGTAGCTCCTTGCTCTCTTTGCTATCATTTTTTAAAGTAGGTCAACATTATTGTAAAGCTTAATGGTTTGATTTTTATTCTGAATTTAAATATTATATTGAATTTCAGAAATTGCTCTGTGTGGTGCATCAACGGGTGCCCTTAATGAACGTTGATGACTGTGTACTGTAGTGTAAGGTACTGTCATCATAGTGTTTGATTATTCCTATCAAAGGTATGAATGTTAAGCATGTCTGACCGGCACGGTCAAGCATGCTTAAAATTCATACCTTTCATGCCTTCCTGAACAAAATGGCACTTTTTGTCTTTATCTCTGTCTGTTTTTCAGACTTTCCCTTCATCTTTCTCTCTCTGTCTCTGTCTCTGTCTGTTTGTCTGTCTGTCTGTCTGTCTGTCTGTCTGTCTGTCTGTCTGTCTGTCTCTCTCTCTCTCTCTCTCTCTCTCTCTCTCTCTCTCTCTCTTCTCTCTTTCTCTTTCTCCTCTATCCCCTCCCTCTTTAAATAACTCACACACACAATACATATATATTCACATATTATAACACAAAACACACAACACTACACAAAGTATGGGCTAATATATATATATATATTCAAAATGTTTTTATAAGCTTTATTTTTATATATATTGTATGGGCTTGAATGTGGTTGTTGCTTTTAAAGAATTCAAAATGTTTTTAAAAGCTTTAATTTTTATACCAATATTACTTGTTAATTTGTTTGTTTAAAAGCCCATTTCTGGATCTCTTCTTCTTCTTCTTCTTCTTCCTTAATTTTGCCTTCTTCTTCTACATCTTCTTCTTCTTCATCTTCTTCTTCTTTCTTCTTCTTCTTCTTCTTCTTCTTCTTCTTCTTCTTCTTCTTCTTCTTCTTCTTCTTCTTCTTCTTCTTCTTCTTCTTCTTCTTCTTCTTCTTCTTCTTCTTCTTCTTCTTTCTTCTTCTTCTTCTTCTTCTTCTTCTTCTTCTACTTCTTCTTCTTCTTCTTCTTCTTCTTCTTCTTCTTATTATTATTATCATTATTTTTGTTATCGTTGCAACAAACTTAAATAAAACTTAATGGCTTTTTTACTTTAAATTCTTTTACATCTGCTCTTAATGTATGTACATCTTCTATTTCTTCTTTTTACTTCTTCTTCTTTTTTATTATTATTATTATCATTATTTTTGTTATTGTTGTTTTTTTGCAACAAACATAATTAAAACTTAATGGCTTTTTTACTTTAAATTTTTTCGTACAAGAACACAACTGAAATAAACATCGACTTCCTTCAGGTTGATTATAATTTTTTTTTAACCAATACAAATTGATTTGTAATGATGTCATAATGTCAATGAAATTGTAATTTGTGTTCTGCCCAAGGAAAGGGTAATGATAATTTTTAGTTCAATCCAACAATTTTTATTCCATTGTATTTAAATGCGTTATAATTTAAATCTTCGTTTTATGTGGAAACTGTTCCTATGCATTACCTCACATTATAGCATCATGTATGAGCATTTCATGAGAAATCTTTAACCATGTTCTTTCTCATTTTATAGTTTTATCTATATTACTAATATTAGTAGTATCTATGTTTTTGTATTTTCCACTTTTATATCGTATTGATTTATTGACGACTGATTAATTGCATGCCCCTACTTCTTTTAATTTTTAAATGTTGTAGTTCCAGTTGATTTTGGTCAATTTTCTACCTTGGATGTGACACGTAATATGTCTTGTACATTGTATTCAAAATGTCATCCTCTGAAAATGAACTCTTCTGGTTGTGTTCCCCACACATGCATGACTTCACATATTATTTTGTGCCATCTTTGTCTTTGTGTATTTGAATTTGTATTTCTCTTTGCTCTCATGGAAGGTAGTTGTTGCTATCTATTTGAAATGACAAGATTTGAGATGTTGTCCACCTTACATTGTTAGCTAATTATATCATGTATAGACAGTTCAAAAAGAGCAGAGGATTGGTTATAAATGGGAATATGTAAAGACAATTCAAAAAGAGCAGAGGATTGGTTATAAATGGGAATATGTGTAGACAATTCAAAAAGAGCAGAGGATTGGGAATTATAGACAATTCAAAAAAGGGAATTGGTTATGTGAGGATATAAATGACAATTCAAAAAGAGCAGAGGATTGGTTATAAATGGGAATATGTATATTCAAAAAGACAGAGGATTGGTTATAAATGGGAATATGTATAGACAATTCAAAAAGAGCAGAGGATTGGTTATAAATGGGAATATGTATAGACAATTCAAAAAGAGCAGAGGATTGGTTATAAATGGGAATATGTTTAGACAGTTCAGAAAGAGCAGAGGATTGGTTATAAATGGGGTCGGATGCGAGGGGGTGAGGTAGAAATTCACTTTCTTGTCTATTGTTAGGTTATGGACAATTCATTATTATTATGATAAGAGAATATTTCGAATAGCTATCGAAAGAGAAAAATGCTAACTTTCGATCATTCAAAATCTGTCAGTGAACTTATAAAGAGAGCTTGTTGGGTGTTGTTACTTTCACACGGTTGTAGGCTAACACAGCTCTGGGAGTTTTGAAATGACCAATAACAACAAAACTATATATATATGGAAAGTACCAGGAATTTGTCAAGATCAGATACCTTCACGTTAAGAATTTTTGCAGAGTTGACAGTGGGCAATGTTATTTTTGCTGTTAAAATATCTTTTTTCCCAGCATCTAATGAGTGAAAATTATCTTGATTTAAATGACACACAAAATCATAGTTATTTTTTCTTGGTGAAAAACCGTGTAAATGTCTGCACTGCCCTACGTGCCTGTTCATCATCACTGCCTGTGTCGCTCTACAGGATGCAGGCCACAAGAAGGCGAATATTCTCTATGGGGTTCCTTATTAATCTTAGTCTCTATACAAACTTACTTCTTGAGATCATTCCAAGTCCTGCCGCTTCTTTCTAGGTCCTTCCCGTGACTTTTGTCTCCCCCATGTTGCTGATGACCTCCCTTTGCTTTGCTCCCTTGTGGATTCCAATTTCATTAACGTCTCAATTTTCGACCCTGATATATCGCCTTTCACTATCACCTTTCACTTTTTCATTTATTTTTCATCTCGTTGTTTCCTCTTAATTCACCGCCTGTTGAAATGGGGATGGGGTAAACACACACATACGTAGATATATATAATATATACATACGCACACTGGGGGCGGGGAAATTGTAAAGACTCCACTTCCGTGATGAATTTTATGCCTGGACCTCATGTCAATTAAGAAAGAAAAAAGTTTTATGTCTATTATCTGAGAATTTTTCGCCATCCACACTTTCTTTGTTTGCCCCCCCCCCCCCCCCCCCCGTGCACTGTCATTCTCATGAGTTTTTTTTTCATTTTCTTTTCCCCCTGCACTGTCATTCTATCTCATGACTTTTTTTCATTTTCTTTTCCTGTGGTGCACTATCATGAGTTTTTTCATTTCCTTTTCCCCCTGTGGTGCACTGTCATTCTCATGAGTTTTTTTTTCCATTTTCTTTTCCCCCTGATCTGACTCATATTCTCCTTCTGAGCATGAACAGTGTATGATTATGATTTGATTTTATGGTTTTTTGTTCCAGGGAAATTTCTGGTGGTGGCTAGTAGGAATAGAGATATACATGTATATGTATAATGTATAGATTTTGTTCTCCCGTAAGAACTCTATACCAGTGTTAGATGATATCTGTGTCCATGCTTTCATGATGTTACATTGTGCCAATATTTTAGCGTTATTCCATGTCGTTGAACAACTGAAACACTCTCAATGCTTTTCTTTCACATTTGTTGGACACATATATATATAAGGTTGTACGTGGCAGCTTTCAACTTTATGAATTTTTCGACTTTATCTAAAATGTTATTTTATCACAAACAGTTTTAACCATGATGCCTTTTTGTTTTTCACTGTAAGAGTTGAAAAGTTTTAAGGGCAGCATTTTACGATCATAGTTGATTGGCTTTCGATTTATACATGAAGCCACACGATTGTATATATGTTTTGTTCATGGCAGCGAGAAATGACTTCTTATTCCTTACGATCTATAAAGCAGCTCTTCCAACGTAGTGTTTCACTGGAAAAATGGTCACGGTCACAGTGACATGATACATGTAACATCAGTGACATTTGCATCAGCAGACATTTGACTGAAATTGTGTTAGGTTTTTTAAAAGTCGTGTGTCGGGTTTTTTTTGTTTGTTTGTTTTTCTTCTTCTTGCATTCGAAGGGGAGGAAGGTCCACATAAATGTATGGCAGCAACAGAAAATCACATGTAAGACAACAATGTCCGGCTGCATCATTAGAATGTGAATGTTTCCAGATTGCACTGGCAAATTCAAATGTTTCCAGATTGCTCTGGCAAATTCAAATGTTATATCAGATTGCTCAGAGGTAAATTCAGATATTTTTATATTGCCTTAGATGCAAAATTCAAATGTCTTTAGATTACTTGGTCAAATTCAAATCTAATGTCTGCAGATTGATTGGTCGAATTCAAATGTTACCAGATTGCTTAGATTTAAAGGCAAATTCCAATTTTTACCAGATTGCTAAATCAGATTCAATTGCCTACAGGTTGCTTAGGCAAATTCTATTGTCTACAGGTTGCTTAGGCAAATTCTATTGTCTACAGGTTGCTTAGGCAAATTCTATTGTCTACAGGTTGCTTAGGCAAATTCTATGGTCTACAGATTGCTTAGGCAAATTCTATTGTCTACAGATTGCTTAGGCAAATTCTATTGTCTACAGATTGCTTAAGCAAATTCTATTGTCTACAGGTTGCTTATGCAAATTCTATTCTCTACAGGTTGCGTAGGCAAATTCTATTGCTTACAGGTTGCTTTAGGCAAATTCTATTGTCTACAGATTGCTTAGTTGTGAATGTGACAACTGTAACCTGTGACTGTATTTCCCCTGCACGCCCCCCCCATCCCCGCCCCTTGGTGTAATCTTGACAGACCACTACCACCAATGGCACACCGTTGCTCTAATTGATACTTTGTATCTTTTGGTAACGAGTGCATTAATTGTTGTGACCTACTTAGTTTTCTCGCTACGCTTGATTTAATAGATTTAGGTGTTCAGCATTGGCATTGTCGTGTGATAACATCTCGCCCCCATGAATACCATGAATACCATCAAGATGTGTTTCCTATTATTAGTGTTATTGCATTTAAAATCAGTTCATAGTACATAGTGTGGTTTTGTAACCTGAGATTTACAACGTGTTCCATCCACCTGGGAAAGTATTGCTCAAAATACGCTCCTCTCCTATTGTTTATATATATATATAGAAAGATAGATGAATAGATAGAAAGACAGATGAATAGATAGAGGAAAAGATAGAAAAATAGATTAATAAATAGAAAGATAGATGCATAGATAGAAAAATAGATTAATAGATAGAAATAGATGAATAAATAGAAAGGTAGATGAATAAATAGATGAATAGATGGAAAGATAGATGAATAGATAGAAAAATAGATGAATGGATAGAAAAAATAGATGAATAAACAGAAAGATAGATGAATAAATAGAAAGGTAAATGAATAGATAGAAAAATAGATACATTTTAAAAGATGGATGGATAGACAGAAAAATAAATGAATAGATCGAAAAATAGATGAATAGATCGACAAATAGATAAATATGTAGAAAGATAGATGAATCGATATAAAGATAGGTGAATAGATAGAAAGATAGATGAATACATAGAAAAATAGATAACTTCTAAATAGATAGAAAGATAGATGAAGAATTAGAAAGATAGATACATTTGAAATAGATAGACAAATAGATAGCTACATAGAATATATAATTTAGACACGTAGGTTATAGTTTATAGAAACCATCCATAGAGCTTTCCGTTGTAGTAGTAAGGTCGCCGATGGTCAAGGACATATATCTCATGTGTTCCTTTGTTAGATATGGTACATATGTATATACCACCGTATCAATATCAAATGTGTTGTGACACACTGACCTAACAACCTACTCTCAGTTTGTAGTGTAGCTTTGCATCGACTCGTCTCCAGGGCCAAATCGATGAGTGCTACATTGCTACAGTACTACTACTAGTCATTTGAATTAAATCAGTCATTATTATGTTGTTATCTTCTTGTCGTGATAATCAAAATGATACAAGTACAAGAAAAGTGAGCACGTGTGTTTGATGTGTGTAAATCTCGTTGTGTTGTCGTAGACGCAGAAATCACAGAGGGGCCACAGCTGAGTGTATGTAAGTGGAAGTGGAAGAGAAATCAAAAGTGATACATGTCATTGTCAATAAGTTAAGTGACAACTCCACCAAAGGAGATGAGCAAACACGTTTCACTCGTTGAGGCGTTGTTGTGTTGTGTTGTGTTTTGTGTTGTCTTGTAGTTGTAGCAAAACTATTGTGTTGTGTTGTGTTGTAGTTGTAGTTGTAGCAAAACTGTTGTGTTGTGTTGTGTTGTGTTGTAGTTGTAGCAAAACTGTTGTGTTCTGTTGTGTTGTAGTTGTAGCAAAACTGTTGTGTTGTGTTGTGTTGTAGTTGTAGCAAAACTGTTGTGTGTTGTGTTGTAGTTGTAGCAAAACTGTTGTGTTGTGTTGTGTTGTGTTGTAGTTGTAGCAAAACTGTTGTGTTGTGTTGTGTTGTAGTTGTAGTTGTAGCAAAACTGTTGTGTTGTGTTGTAGTTGTAGCAAAACTGTTGTGTTGTGTTGTGTTGTAGTTGTAGTTGTAGCAAAACTGTTGTGTTGTGTTGTGTTGTAGTTGTAGTTGTAGCAAAACTGTTGTGTTGTGTTGTAGTTGTAGTTGTAGTTGTAGCAAAACTGTTGTGTTGTGTTGTAGTTGTAGTTGTAGCAAAAAACTGTTGTGTTGTGTTGTGTTGTAGTTGTGTTGTAGCAAAACTGTTGTTGTTTGTAGTTGTAGTTGTAGCAAAACTGTTGTGTTGTGTTGTGTTGTAGTTGTAGCAAAACTGTTGTGTTGTAGTTGTAGTTGTAGCCAAACCGTTGTGTTGTAGTTGTAGTTGTAACAAAACTGTTGTGTTGTAGTTGTAGTTGTAGCCAAACCGTTGTGTTGTAGTTGTAGTTGTAACAAAACTGTTGTGTTGTAGTTGTAGTTGTAGCCAAACCGTTGTGTTGTAGTTGTAGTTGTAGCAAAACTGTTGTAGTTGTAGTTGTAGCAAAACCGTTGTGTTGTAGTTGTAGTTGTAACAAAACTGTTGTGTTGTAGTTGTAGCAAAACCGTTGTGTTGTAGTTGTAGCCAAAGCGTTGTGTTGTAGTTGTAGTTGTAGCAAAACCGTTGTGCCATCTATTCTATTGAAATCAAGAAACTAGGCTGTCGCTGGTTCTTATGACTAACAGTATTCGTTGTTCTTATCTCCTATTCTGAAATCATGTTTGTTTGTTCTTTTATCTGACATGTTTGTTTGAAAGCGGGACAATACAAGTTGTAACATAAGCGCAGTATTGTAAATGACACCATTCGTGGAGATCGCAACATATTTCTGACAGGGATGATTCACGTCAGTATATTAATTATTATGACATGGCCTGGGGTGCCCATCCACGGTGACGTTTTCTCCAATCTCAATCTCCTGTTTTCTGTTCACGGGAGTGCCCATCCAGGACGTTTTCTCAATCTCAATCTCCTGTTTTCTGTTCACGGGGTGCCCATCCACGGTGACGTTTTCAGTCGATCAATCTCCTGTTTTCTGTTCACGGGGTGTCTAGCCACGGTGACGTTCTTCTCAATCTCAATCTCCTGTTTTCTGTTCACGGGGTGTCTAGCCACGGTGACGTTCTTCTCAATCTCAATCTCATGTTTTCTGTTCACAGATGTCTAGTCACGGTGACGTTTTTCTCAATCTCTGTTTTCTGTTCACCCCATCCACGGTGACGTTTTTCTCAATCTCAATCTCATGTTTTCTGTTCACGGGGGTGTCTAGTCACGGTGACGATATTCTCAATCTCAATCTCATGTTTTCTGTTCACGGTGTCTAGTCACGGTGACGTTTTTCTCCAATCTCATGTTTTCTGTTCACGGGGGTGTCTAGCCACGGTGACGTTCTTCTCAATCTCATGTTTTCTGTTCACACAAGTTTATCTACAAGAACAATGGCCTTGCACTGTTGTAGCAGTAGCAGACTTACCCTTTACGGTGTTATTCGAGAGCATCTCCCACACCAACGAACAAGTTCAAAATGAGTTGTGCACTTGTACTGTCTACCACAAACAGTAACCAACATCTATCATATCTCAAAAACTAAAGGTACGACAAGGACAAAATCATGCTGCTGGTAGTGTGGTAGTAGTGATAGAAATGATCGTTTTGAGTTACTGACTCTGACACTACTGACACTACTGGCACTACTGACACTACTGACACTACTGACACTACTGGCACTACTGGCACTACTGACACTACTGACAGTAACAGTGACTCAATCTGCACCACACAGAAAATTAAATGTCTAAGTCAACGTGACGTACATGGCACGACCACATTATGGTGTAGTGATTCCCGTATCACTGTATCACAATTCATGATGGTTATACTCACGGTGACTTTGTTGTCCAATCTCCTAGAGATTTTGTTGTTCACGTGCCTTTGTTGTCCACACTACAGTGAGCACACTAGGGTACCTTTGTTGTCAAGTGGGCCTACGGTTTTGTTCAAGTGAGTCTACGGTGACCTTTGTTCAAGTGAGCACACTAGTTTTCTGTTCACGGGGGTGCCCATCCACAGTGACGTTTCTGTTCAAGTGAGCACACTAGGGTTTTCAAGTGAGCACACTAGGGTACCTTTGTTCAACTAGAATTTCCTTTGTTGTCCAAGTGAGCACACTATCCACGGTGACTTTGTTGTCCAAGTGACAATCTCATGTTTTCCAAGTTCACAATAGGGTGCCTTTGTTGTCCAAGTGAGCACACTAGGGTACCTTTGTTCTAAGTGAGCACGGGGGTGTACCTTCACGGTGACCTTTGTTCAAGTGAGCACACTAGTTTTTTGTTGTTCAAGTCACACTGTTTTGTTGTCCAAAGTGAGCACACTAGGGTACCTTTGTTGTTCAAAGTAGCCACTAGGTGACGTTTTGTTGTCAATCACACTAGGGTACCTTTGTTCAAGTGAGCACACTAGGGTACCTTTGTTGTCCAAGTGAGAACAATAGGCCTGTGTTGTCCAAGTGAGCAACTAGTAACTTTGTTGTCCAAGTGAGACACTAGGGTACCTTTGTTGTCAAGTGTTACACTAGGAGCATCCTCCAAGTGAGCACACTGAACCTTTGTTGTCTAAGTGAGCACACTAGGGCACCTTTGTTGTCTAAGTGAGCACACTAGGGTACCTTTGTTGTTCAAGTGAGCACACTAGGGTACCTTTGTTGTCAAAACTGAAACTAGGGTACGTTGTCCAAGTGAGCACAAGGGTACCTTTGTCCAAGTGAGCACACTAGGGTACCTTTGGTCCAAGTGAGCACACTAGGGTACCTTTGTTGTCCAAGTGAGCACACTAGGGTACCCTTTGTTGTTGTCCAAGTAAGCACACTAGGGTACTTTGTTCAAGTGAGACACTACCTTTGTTGTTCAAGTGAGCTGACACTACCTTTGTTCATCTAGTGGCACTAGGGTACCTTTGTTATCAAGTGAGCACACTAGGGTACATTTGTTCAAGTGAGCACACTAGGGTACCTTTGTTGTCCAGTGAACATTAGGGTACATTTTTGTCCAAGTGAGCAAACTAAATGACCTGAAGATGCTCGAACCAAGTGAGCATTTATAGCACTAGTGTACACCAAGTCACTGGGTTTGTTCAAAATCACTTGTCATCATTCATTCTTTGTGTCCTGTTTCTCTGATCAGGGGACCAACTATCTTCTTGAAGCAAATGAATGGTATGTGTCCTCGTCCATTTGTAAACAATTTTTATAATCGGCCAAAAGAGTACAATGTCAGTTTTTTTTATTTAAAGGTGATCATGTGAGTGAACTTGTTCCACCCTGAAGAAGCCAACGGTTGTTTGCTATTTTTTATTTAGCACATCGTTCTTATTTCCCATTCGCCTTTTCACCGACTAGATAAACACTTTGTTATCTAAAACTATACTGGCTGCAGCAGCTTCTGTTGGCATTCTGGGTGGGAGCCATGTCTTTGTTGTCTGTGTAGTGGGTAGTGTGTGGGCACAAATGAGATCGTTGATGGGGTCTTGAAATCACGATCCTGAGAGCATCTTGAGAGCATCCTGAAAATTAAGCATCTTGAGATGGCAAGTACGAGATAATCCTTTGATGATCCTGAGATGGACATCTGCGATGATGAAAACGGTAGTGAGTGGCAAGTAATGATGATGGAAACTTTAGGTAATGTCCACAGCAAGTACCGAAAACGCATTTGTCTTTCATTTTCATTCGTTTCATGAACTTCACTGGGTGAACTTATTTACTTGTATATTATAAATCACTAACGCAGTCAGAGTGGT
This sequence comes from Doris montereyensis, assembly GCA_037039925.1. Classification (NCBI taxonomy): domain Eukaryota; kingdom Metazoa; phylum Mollusca; class Gastropoda; order Nudibranchia; family Dorididae; genus Doris; species Doris montereyensis. The sequence goes on along the minus strand of JAXRKP010000213.1, from coordinate 44,769 downwards.
TCCGTTTCACTTTCATTCGAGGTTACCTTCACCACGAATCACGAAAGATTATGGGAGAAAGTTAAGGGCAGCGCTTAGTTCTGTATCGCCATCAACAATCGTCATTGGACATCTGGTTCAGGCGGGCGATTTTTTAAAGACATCTTTTTTTTTCTTCTAATGAACTTTGCTTTAATTCTGATTACACATTTGGAACCACCGTTAAAAATTTAGCATAAGATAAACACAAAAACACGTATTAAATTCATTGTATTGATTTATTTTTATATCATTTTTTAAATCGTTTATTGGGTTGGGATAGACTGCCTTGTCTAGACTAATCGAATTGGCGCCAATTTCACTCGTCTCAATTAAGCTCAAAGTGGGGTGAAACCTTCTGTAACAACTTTTCAAAGGTAGGGCGTTTCATACGAATGTATGATAAACATTTGGTTTGCGTCGTTGATAAATTTGATGGACCCAATATCTCCTTGAGTTTTTTATATGAGAACTTTGTATCATGATTCTTTCCAACCAGTATAACAACATCAAAGATAATGTAAAGCATCGATTTTGTTTTTCATTTCATTTTCATTCAGGTTTTCTCCAGTTTATCACAAAGGACGGACAAGAGAAGAAGAAAAGATTGCGTGAACATGTGGTGAAAATGCGTCTAGATCTAGGCCTCGCCTTGACTTGGCGTACGGTTTGTCGAGACAAAGCTAAAAATAAATCTCCAAAATTAAAAATTCCTGCCTAGCAAAAACACGATGACCTTGGTGAGTCGTATTGACGATCGTGAAGAAAGTGAAGGCATTGCGTTTGTATTCCCAATAATAATGTAAATAAATTGTCTTTCGTTTCACTTTCCACTCTTGACTTCATGATTGACGAAAGACGAATGCACTTGGTGGGGACCTACAGTAATTTATACATCGTTTTCATTTTTTCATCTGTAGGGGTGAAATTGGTACAATGTCTTTTTTTAATTTGATTAGTCTTTGACCAAGGATTTCAGTTTTCTAGCCTGGCTGCAACCCAAAACACGATTTAGTGTGTGGGCAAAATAATATTGAAAATAAATCTAAACAACGTGTTTGGTGTTTTCGTACGTAATTTTTTACGCTGGTTCCAAATCTGTAATCAGAATTAAGATTAAATTGTCGGTTGGTTAAGTAGTGTTGTATCGCCATCAGCAATCGTGATGCGGTTCAGGGGATAGAATATGGTTGTATATCCTACCCATCTCTGTGATATATCTATCATAATAAATGGACGTGGGGGGTTTCACAGGCATGGATGGATGAGCTTTGACCAAGGGCGTGTGTGAGAGGGTCGCGTTGTGTGTGTGCCTGTAATTTCACTCGTGTGTGGGGGCTGCTGGGAGGGCTCGAATGATGTTTTGTATATCTTAAGCATTTCTGTCTTTGACTTCATGATGTAAGACGAATGTCATATTAATACTCTTTCATTATATTACTGCATTGGCGCCAATGTTTAAGACAATTTTTAACCCAAACACGATTTAGATAATATGTAGTATTATGATTTTTAAACTTTCCAAATCTGAATCACATAATATAATTTCCTTGTGTGATTGGGGGATGAATAAATCTCTGTGATATATTATCATATTATTATTATTATTATTATTGTGTTATTATTATTATTATTATATTATACTATTATTATTATTATTATAATATTATTATTATTATTCTTATTAATTATTATTTTGGATGAATAAAGGCATTATTATTATTATTATTATTATTATTATTATTATTATTATTATTATTATTATTATTATTATTATTATTATTATTATTATTATTCTTATTCTTAGCTGACCTGTGTGTAATATAATAGTAAGTAGATTCACATGAAATATTGTTGCTGAAACGTTCTCTGTGACAGGTAGGAACATTGTCTATAACTCTAACTCAAGCTTTCATCTTTCGGCTCGATAAGATATGATCAACGTTTTCTCTTTCATTGACTTATGGTATTTGGTATTATTTAATAACTTCTTGATAACCAGAATTAACAGAGATGGTTCATGAAGTAGAATGAAAACGAAATATTTCAAATTTCAGTTAATACGCGGGTGGTTGGTGGGCGCTGCTGGTAGGTCCTACTTCTTTCCTTTCCTTCTTTCACCTGTCTTTCGTCTAGCTGTTTCCTCTTAAGTCACTGTGAGATCAATGCAATGGTGGACGGGTTCAATGTCAAATAATACAAACAAATCAGTTAATACAATAGAATCTCGAACAGTTGTAATATTTGATTGATGAGATAATATTGTATTAACATTGTGAATAATTTTCCTGTGACAATATGTGATAAAGAAATCACGCATCTGTTTGGTGATGTTGCTGCAGGGCCGGCCTTCTTTCACTTCGCTCTTTCACTACGGGCGGTTGGCGGGTGTTGCTGATAAGTCTTTCTTCTTTCCTTTCCTTCTTTTTTCCCCCACTTATCTTTCATATAGCTGTTTCCTCTTAATTCACCATGAGATCACAGCATTGGTGGACTGGGTCAATCTTAAAGAAAGAAACAAACAAACACTCTTTCACTTTTTCCATCTCGCTTTTTCCTCTTAATTCACCCCCGATATCACTGCATGGCGGAGTGAACTTAAAGGAATCAAACAAACAAACAAATCACAAATTTGTGCTTTAACAATAAATTAAACATGAATCTAGGACAACGCTAATGAGAGGTGCTGTAGCGAAACCGTTATTGAAGGGTTGTGAGTTTGTACATACGACGACACTGGTTTAAACCCATGGCTGACTTGGGTGGGTTGTTTTGTTGTTGTTGTTGCAAATTTTAATCTTAGGAAATGTACTTCACTCTACTTTCCTCACTTGTCTCACATAGGAATGAGTACCCAGCTATAGGAATAGAAATGTATTGTCAGAGTGTTAGTACAAAGCGCCTAACAGGCTGCTGTACTGTATGCTCACCAGGGAGTTGAGAATGACTTTGAATGGAAGGGTTTGCTGGGGAATAAAGGATGTCGCTGAGCATGCACTTGTGCGGGAATGTGGACTATAAAATTCATCTTTATCTTTATCTTCTTTTTTTTTATAACCTACTCCTGGGCGTCTATAGGTGGTGTGCTATTAATTAGTAGCAATGTGTACACTGTATCACTGTATCACTGTATCACTGTATCACTATCACTGTATCACTGTATCACTGTATCACTGTATCATTGTATCACTGTATCACTGTATCATTGTATCACTGTATCATTGTATCACTGTATCACTGTATCATTGTATCACTGTATCACTATATCACTGTATCACTGTATCACTGTATCACTGTATCACTGTATCACTGTATCAATGTGTCAGTGTCACTGTGTCACTGTGTCACTGTATCACTGTATCACTGTATCACTGTGTCACTGTGTCACTGTATCACTGTATCACTGTATCACTGTATCACTGTATCACTGTATCACAATAACTTTTACAGATTTCACACACGGACTCTGATCTCATGAAATCTGCTGACAAGTCCACGATTTTAGATTTACTCGACTATGTACTCTGATGCACCCTATAGCTCAGTCTGACTACTACAAGTCCACGATTTTAGATTTACTCGACTATGTAAACTGAGGCGCCTTGTAGCTCAGTCGACTACCACTACCACTACCACTACTATTACCACTACCACTACCGCTACCACTACCACTACCATTACCGCTACCGCTACCGCTACCACTACCACTACCACTACCACTATCACTACCGCTACCACTACCACTACCACTACCACTACCACTACCACTACCACTACCACTACCACTACCGCTACCACTACTATTACCACTACCACTACCACTACCACTACCATTACCACTACCACTACCGCTACCACTACCACTACCGCTACTACTACCTACCGCTACCGCTACCACTACCACTACCACTACCATTACCACTACCACTACCACTACCATTATACTACTACTACTACCGCTACCACTACCGCTACCACTACCACTACCACTACCACTACCACTACCACTACTTATTTTACCACTACCACTACCACTACCACTATCACTATTTTTACCACTACCACTACCACTACCACTACCACTACCACTACCACTATTTAATACTACCACTACCACTACCGCTACCACTACCACTGCCACTACCACTATCACTACCACTACCACTACTATTACCATTACCACTACCACTACCACTACCACTATTACTATTACCACTACCATTACCACTACCACTACCACTACCGCTACTACTACTACCGCTACTGCTACCGCTACCACTACCACTACCGCTACCGCTACCATTACCACTACCACTACTTTTACCACTACCACTACCACTACCACTATCACTATTTTTACCACTACCACTACAACTACCATGCCACTACCACTACCACTACCACTATTTTTACCGCTACCACTACCACTGCCACTACCACTACCAATACCACTACTATTACCATTACCACTACCACTACCACTGCCACTACTATTACCACTACCAGTACCACTACCACTACCACTTCCGTCCAGGATGCGCGAGCTTGATTCTAAATCCTCATCTTGTCGACCGAGCAACGACATGGGTAGCTAGGTCTAGTCAGACTGGGCGACATGGGTAGCTAGGTCTAGTCAGAAACTGGGCGACATGGGTAGCTAGGTCTAGTCAGACTGGGCGACATGGGTAGCTAGGTCTAGTCAGACTGGGCGACATGGATAGCTAGGTCTAGTCAGACTGGGCGACATGGGTAGCTAAGTCTAGTTAGACTCGGCGACATGGGTAGCTAGGTCTAGTCAGACTCGGCGATATGGGTAGCTAAGTCTAGTTAGACTCGGCGATATGGGTAGCTAGGTACACTAAAGGCCATGTGGTATTACCTGTAGTGTATACAGTAAAGGCTGTGTGGTATTACCCGTAGTGTATACACTAAGGATCGTGTGGTATTACCCGTAGTGTATACACTAAACGTCGTGTGGTATTACCTGTTGTGAATACACTAAAGGTCGTGTGGTATTACCTGTAGTGTATACACTAAAGGCCGTGTGGTATTACCTGTAGTGTATAGACTAAAGGCCGTCTGGTATTACCCGTAGTGTATACACTAAAGGTCGTGTGATCTTACCTGTAGTGTATACAGTAAAGGTCGTGTGGTATTACATGTAGTGTATAGACTAAAGGCCGTGTGATATTACCTGTAGTGTATAGACTAAAGGCCGTGTGGTATTACCTGTAGTGTATACACTAAAGCCGTGTGATATTACCTGTAGTGTATATACTAAAGGTCGTGTGGTATTACCTGTAGTGTATACACTAAAGGCCGTGTTGTATTAGCTGTAGTGTATACAGTAAAGGTCGTGTGATATTACCTGTAGTGTATAGACTAAAGGCCGTGTGGTATTACCTGTAGTGTATAGACTAAAGGCCGTGTTGTATTACCTGTAGTGTATACACTAAAGATCGTGTGATATTACCTGTAGTGTATAGACTAAAGGTCGTGTGGTATTACCTGTAGTGTATACACTAAAGGCCGTGTGGTATTACCTGTAGTGTATACACTAAAGATCGTGTGGTATTACCTGTAGTGTATACACTAAAGGCTGTGTGATATTACCTGTAGTGTATACACTAAATATCGTGTTGTATATACCTGTAGTGTATACAGTAAAGGTCGTGTGGTATTACCCGTAGTGTATACACTAAAGGTCGTGTGGTATTACCTGTAGTGTATACACTAAATATCGTGTGGTATTACCTGTAGTGTATACACTAAAGGTCGTGTGGTATTACCTGTAGTGTATACACTAAATATTGTGTGGTATTACCTGTAGTGTATACACTAAATATCGTGTGGTATTACCTGTAGTGTATACACTAAATATCGTGTGGTATTACCTGTAGTGTATACACTAAAGGTCGTGTGGTATTACCTGTAGTGTATACACTAAAGGCCGTGTGGTATTACATACACTAAAGGTCGTGTATTACCTGTAGTGTATACACTAAAGGTCGTGTGGTATTACCTGTAGTGTATACACTAAAGGCCGTGTGGTATTACCTGTAGTGTATACACTAAAGGTCGTGTGGTATTACCTGTAGTGTATACACTAAAGGTCGTGTGGTATTAGCTGTAGTGTATACACTAAAGGTCGTGTGGTATTACCTGTAGTGTATACACTAAAGGCCGTGTGGTATTACCTGTAGTGTATACACTAAAGGTCGTGTGGTATTACTGTAGTGTATACACTAAAGGTCGTGTGGTATTACCTGTAGTGTATACACTAAAGGCCATGTGGTATTACCTGTAGTGTATACAGTAAAGGCCGTGTGGTATTACCTGTAGTGTATACACTAAAGGCCGTGTGGTATTACCTGTAGTGTATACAGTAAAGGCCGTGTGGTATTACCTGTAGTGTATACACTAAAGGTCGTGTGGTATTACCTGTAGTGTATACAGTAAAGGTCGTGTGATATTACCTGTTGTGTATACACTAAAGGTCGTGTGGTATTACCTATAGTGTATACAGTAAAGGCCGTGTGGTATTACCTGTAGTGTATACACTAAAGGTATCGTGTGGTATTACCTGTAGTGTATACATTAAAGGCCGTGTGGTATTACCTGTAGTGTATACATTAAAGGCCGTGTGGTATTACCTGTAGTGTATACATTAAAGGCCGTGTGGTATTACCTGTAGTGTATACATTAAAGGCCGTGTGGTATTACCTGTAGTGTATAGACTAAATATCGTGTGGTATTACATGTAGTGTATACACTAAATATCGTGTGGTATTAGCTGTAGTGTATACACTAAAGGTCGTGTGGTATTACCTGTAGTGTATAGACTAAAGGTCGTGTGGTATTACCTGTAGTGTATACACTAAATATCGTGTGGTATTACCTGTAGTGTATACACTAAATATCGTGTGGTATTACCTGTAGTGTATACACTAAAAGTCGTGTGGTATTACCTGTGTAGTGTATACATTAAAAAAAGACTCGTGTGACAAGTATTACCTGTAGTGTATACATTAAAGAAACTGTTTGTACATACAACCTGTGATATTAATCCTGTAGTGTATACACTAAAGGGTCCGTGTGATATTACCTATAGTGTATACACTAAAGGACACCAATCGTGTGGTATTAAATGTAGTGTATTACCTATAGTGTATACAGTAAGGCCGTGTGCATTACCCGTAGTGTATACACTAAAGGTCGTGTGGTATTACCTGTGTATACATTAAAGGCCGTGTGGTATGACCTGTAGTGTATACAGTAAAAGTCGTGTGGTATTACATGTAGTGTATACACTAAATATCGTGTGGTATTGTAGCTGTAGTGTATACAGTAAAGGTAGTAGTAGTAGTAGTAGTAGTAGTAGCAGCAGCAACAGAAGCAGTACTAGTAGAAGTAGTAGTAAAAGTAGCAGTAATAATGGTAGTAGTAGTAGTAGTAGTAGTAGTAGTAGTAGTAGTAGTAGTAGTTGTAGTAGTAGTAGTAGTATTAGTGGTAGTTGTAGTAGTAGTAGTAGTAGTAGTAGCAGTAGCAGCAGCAGCAGCAGCAGCAGCAGCAGCAGTAGTAGTAGTAGTAGTAGTAGTAGTAGTAGTAGTAGTAGTAGTAGTAGTAGCAGTAGTGGATGTTGCATAAGTCCATGTTTTTTGACGGTGCCATCTCCACACATTTTTAGTTAATAAAAAAAACAAACTGTTTAAGTAGACATCGACTTAAGTAATATGCCTTTCAAGTCGATCTTTTTTTCACGGTCCACAGACGGTAATATGAATGAAAATACGATTGCATAAGTCGATGTTTCAATTTCAATTTTAATCGCATCCACGGTCGTTGATCCACATATAGAGAATACTATCAATACAAAATGTAGATCTATCTGTGTTAATGATTATTAAACGGTTCTCCGCTTGCCCTCATTCTACATCAGAAGATTAAATTAGCGCAAGTTAATAAAATCCCCTCAGGTATTGGCATATGGTTGATCATGTGAATAGTTGTCTGCTCTCCTTTCTCCTAGTTTATCATATCCAGCCGTGACTGTACCGGTCAGAGTGAAAGCGGGCGGGCGGGGGAGGTGGGTAGCGGCCACCAATAACTATGAAATATAATATTATGTCCCGTTGGTCTATATCGTATCGTCAGAGAGAGAGAGAGAGAGAGAGAGAGAGAGAGAGAGAGAGAGAGAGAGAGAGACAGACAGACAGACAGACAGACAGACAGACAGACAGACAGAGAGTCAAGAAAAAGCTACTTAGAACTAGTTTGACAATGTGGAGGTCTAGTCTCTCTGACCAAAGTCGGCGAGGAAGCAATGGCAAACTACCATATTATGCCGTGTCACATGTGTATGCATAGAAAACTCATCATAATATGAGTACCGAACACTCAATTCCAAGTATCGGTACTTTAGCCACTTGTGTTTCATGAAAATTGAAGCTATCGTTACAGACCAAAGTCACCCATTAACTCACCCATTAACATTTCAAATAAAAATGTTTAAACGCTTCAAAAGACCCGTTTATTTATGCCATAAACAAAGACATAAAAGATGATTATTACCATCATCTAGAATCTATAAAATTATTATCACTATCATCCCCAGCATCATTATCATCACGGCTCTTTAAAAATATTTTTCATTGCAATGATGACGTTTACATGTATTAGAAAAATACTAATTTTGTTTGTATGTTATGTGGTATATTTTTTTATGACGTAATGCTTAAATGTACGTAAGCTGTTTTTGTGTGGAGAATAATTTGTGCAAAGTAAAAATGTGTTGTATTCCATATTGTATTGAAGGTACTGCAACACCAAAACAATATGCCACCTTTTTGCACAATAAAGTTGTATCTATCTTATACTTTATTATTTACGACTACAAGTAACTGAACTCTTGTGATAAAACACAAATCAATCAAACACTTAATGAAAACAATGAACATAATAATGTGCCAACACATGTCAGCTAACTATACGCCTGGTTAGGGTAAATGAAAAATCTCTTTGTTCATTTAATTTCCAAATATTCATAATATATCACAAATGTATATAATTAAAAACACTATTGAAAAAATTAAGAAAAATTGAGCCAATGTACCAGAAACTGATGAGGCTTACAGCTATTAATGTAATATTGGTTGATATCTGTTGATAGTGTGTATGTTCATTGTATTGTAAACGTTTAGCGACTATTTTATATGACATCTCATATCTCCCAAACTTCCCACTTTTGAGCCTATAGCTCATGATAAGGGGGGAGTGGGGATGAAAATGAGTTCCTTCAAGGGCGTTACGGCCCATAGAGCCAAAACTCATCCCAGTTTCTGTAACGTGAAGTGGAACAGGTGGTAATAATCACTTCATGGTCAGGACGAACGCTAATCTGACGCAGGTTCCAACTTCCGAGATGGTGTTTGTATCCCCAATGTGCACCTGGGCTGAGCAGGGAAAATGCGTGTTAAACGTCGTTCTCAAGGAACACAGCGTCGGACTTGGCTTTGCTAAGATTCGAACTCGGGACCTCATGATCCCAAGTCCAGCAGCCTAACCACTCGGCCACCAACGCCACTACGTGAGGTGTTGACGCTCTGTTATTATTAGTACATGTATCACCTATCATTGTACTTAGCTGTAGGGGTCTGACCTTGTCCAGGTTAACATATTATTTTACTTAGCTATAGGGGTCTGGCCTTGTCCAGGTTAACATATTATTGTACTTAGCTATAGGGTCTGGCCT
>JAXRKP010000213.1:25000-30000 GCA_037039925.1 Doris montereyensis | reverse complement strand
GGACCGTATCCTCGGTACAGGCCCATTGACAATCAATTTACAGCCTCATGATACCGAAGAAGAAAAAAGTTCGTTCAACAGGCGTTACGGCCCAAAGAGCAGGAGCTTAGTCTGGTTTCTATAGCATGAAGCGGAACAGATGATAATAATCAGAGTTTTACTCTCAATCCCAATACTAGCATGCTGACAACAAGTTACCGTTCTCTATTACAGCCAGGTATTCATTTACACTGGTAACATCACACTAGCTTTATAACCTTCAATTTCTAGGTTGTGAGTCAAACGCTATAATACCTGAGACCAGCGAAGTCAGAAACTGACCATTGAGAAGTTAGGAGAGTTATTAATGTGAAGCAAATTTAGCAAGTTCAACGTTATTTTACATGTTAGGGGTACCAGAGGTGTAAACGAGTACCCCTAGTACTACAATTTGCATTAAAGAGTATCCATATTATGGTATCAACTACAACTTGCATTAAAGAGTATCCATATTATGGTATCAACTACAACTTGCATTAAAGAGTATCCATATTATGGTATCAACTATAATTTGCAATAAAGAGTATCCAAATTATGATATCAACTATAATTTGCATTAAAGAGTATCCATATTATGATATCAACTATAATTTGCATTAAAGAGTATCCATATTATGGTATCAACTATAATTTGCATGAAAGAGTATTCATATTATGGTATCAACTATAATTTGCATTAAAGAGTATCCATATTATGGTATCAACTATAATTTGCATTAAAGAGTATCCATATTATGATATCAACTATAATTTGCATTAAAGAGTATCCAAGACATGTAGAAACTGAATCTACTTTTTGTTTTGGCATGGTGTTTCAAGACATGGAGAAACTGAATCTACTTTTTGTTTTGGCATGGTGTTCCAAGACATGTAGAAACTGGATCTACTTTTTGTTTTGGCATAGTGTTTCAAAACATGTAGAAGCTGGATCTACTTTTTGTTTTGGCATGGTGTTTCAAAACATGTAGAAACTGGATCTAGTTTTTGTTTTGGCATGGTGTTTCAAAACATGTAGAAACTGGATCTACTTTTTGTTTTGGCATGGTGTTTCAAGACATGGAGAAACTGAATCTAGTTTTTGTTTTGGCATGGTGTTTCAAAACATGTAGAAACTGGATCTACTTTTTGTTTTGGCATGGTGTTTCAAAACATGTAGAAACTGGATCTAGTTTTTGTTTTGGCATAGTGTTTCAAGACATGGAGAAACTGAATCTAGTTTTTGTTTTGGCATGGTGTTTCAAGACATGGAGAAACTGGATCTACTTTTTGTTTTGGCATGGTGTTTCAAGACATGTAGAAACTGGATCTACTTTTTGTTTTGGCATAGTGTTTCAAGACATGGAGGAAATAGATCTAGTTTTTGTTTTGGCATAGTGTTTCAAGACATGGAGGAACTAGATCTAGTTTTTGTTTTGGCATGGTGTTTCAAGACATGTAGAAACTGGATCTAGTTTTTGTTTTGGCATAGTGTTTCAAGACGTGAAGAAACTAGATCTAGTTTTTGTTTTGGCATGGTGTTTCAAGACATGTAGAAACTGGATCTACTTTTTGTTTTGGCATGATGTTACAAAACGTATAGAAACTGAATCTAGTTTTTGTTTTGGCATGATGTTACGAAACGTATAGAAACTGAATCTAGTTTTTGTTTTGGCATTATGTTACAAAACGTATAGAAACTGAATCTATTTTTGTTTTGGCATGATGTTTCAAGACATGGAAAACTGGATCTAGTTTTTGTTTTGGCATGATGTTTCAAGACATGTAGAAACTGGATCTACTTTTTGTTTTGGCAAGGTGTTTCAAGACATGGAGAAACTGGATCTAGTTTTTGTTTTGGCATGATGTTTCAAGACATGTAGAAACTGGATCTAGTTTTTGTTTTGGCATGGTGTTTCAATACATGGAGAAACTGGATCTACTTTTTGTTTTGGCATGGGGTTTCAAGACATGGAGAAACTGGATCTACTTATTGTTTTGGCATGATGTTTCAAGACATGTAGAAACTGGATCTAGTTATTGTTTTGGCATGGTGTTTCAAGACATGGAGAAACTGAATCTAGTTTTTGTTTTGGCATGGTGTTTCAAGACATGGAGAAACTGGATCTACTTTTGTTTTGGCATAGTGTTTCAAGACATGGAGGAACTAGATCTAGTTTTTGTTTTGGCATGGTGTTTCAAGACATGGAGAAACGGGACCTACTTATTGTTTTGGCATAGTGTTTCAAGACATGGAGGAACTAGATCTAGTTTTTGTTTTGACATAGTGTTTCAAGGCATGGAGGAACTAGATCTAGTTTTTTTTTTGGCATAGTGTTTCAAGACATGGAGGAGCTAGATCTAGTTTTTTTTGGCATAGTGTTTCAAAACATGGAGAAATTGGATTCACTTTTTGGCATGGTGTTTCAAGACATGGAGAAATTGGATTTACTTTTGCTTTGGCGAAGTGTTTCTCAGTATCTCACTTAATGTTGGAAATTTACGCAATCAGCTAGACTGTATAACACAACGAAGGAAAATAATGTATAAAAGTTTGGCTTATTAGGATCAACTTGAAATAAACTTCGTTTCATTGGAAATTATTCTACCTTGTCCACCGCATGCAATGCCATCAGAGTGAGAAATAGGAGAAGCTGGCTTAGCTTAAAATTACACAAAATTTCTATTTTTTTCTCTCCAAGTTATGAGATACTTGTGGCACAATTAGCAGTTGTCATGAGTTTGTAAGGACAATCATATTTAGTACGATTCCTGGTAGGGCTATGTTCTTTCTTATTAAACATCGATTTTGCTTTTAGAAAATATATTATTTTCCCTTGTACATCCTCCTTTGACTCAGGTGTGCATGCGTACCCAGATGTAGGCAGATGATTTGCAGAGTGCTGTTGAAAAGAACGTTTAACAAGACAGCTCTAACACCAGTAGTATGGTCCTCAGGGACTATAACAGGACTGAAATGGCATGCTCCAGATGGGCAGCAGCTGTCAAGCCTGAACTTGTGCGGGAATCCGGACACTAAGTCCACATGCCATTCTCATCTCTTGTTTCCAGTTTGGAAGTGTACTTCAAATAGAAGTTGAATGGGAGTGAAAAATAATAATGTATTTAATAGTGATAACTCTGATTCGTAATCATAACCTTTGACCTACCTATGGCGACCGCACCGGCGCTATGACGTGCGTGAATCATGGGAGGTAATTTTAAATTCCATGGCGATATGAGGTCAAGCTGAAACATTGACTCGGTTTCCTCCCCTGCTTGGATGGCCGTCGTGAAGGAAAATGTTCGTCTCTCAGTGTGAAAGTTGGGTTTGAAAGGCACGGGGTCTGCAGCGTCCTTGACCTTTGACTTGCCCTTCGGGACATGGCCTTGGGGGTTATTTTTGATACCTTTGACGTGGGGATTTCTTCCGTTTTTGCCGTTGCTGTAGTAGTAAGTATTGCCGTTGCTGGTACTTTTGGCGTTGCTGCTGCCGCTGCTGCTGTTGCTGTTACTGTTTTTGTTGTTGTCGTTGTTTTTGTTGCCGTTAGGTGAGCTTGTTTCTTTCGGCACTGCCAAGGTCACGTGTTTGGTGTTTTCTGACTTTTTACGAGTTCTGGTTGACATTTCGTCTGGAGGTGTTGCGTTGCTGGCGCCTTGAGTCAATGATGAAGAGACGGTAGGAAGACAGAGAATAACAATAATTTACAATGGTGAACTTAAGAAAGGAAAGTAAAGAAGAAGACCATTGTATGATGATGAAGAGACAATAGAAATATAGAGAAACGTTTGAAGCAAGGACCCCCTATTACAATGCAATGCACATTACTAAATCGCATACTGAGGGGATGAAGTGCAATACCCACTATACCCCATTTGTACATATTGGGGAGGTGTTTCACCATCTCAGAATTCGAATGAAAAGTTTTCTGATGATAAAATCATTATTGTTCAAAACTGTATATATCCAATTTCAATTTGGCTCTAAACACATTGCGTTTGCTTTAAAAAAGCGATACTATAATCCGATATCTTTTCTGGTCAAAACTAGACATAGGAGAACCAATCAGGAATGAGTATTTAGTCGAATGAATGCTGTCTTTTTTCAAAATGGCGACCGTAGGTGATGGAGAGAACAACAGTATCACCATTGAGATTGTAAGCATCGTTGGTGGCCTCAAGGACACATCCAAATTAACAAACAAGCTAGAAAACGAAAGGAAGATCAATTAAAATGAAAAAAGAAATTAGATGAAGGCAACTCATTACTCAATTTTAGACAATTTTAAGATATGTCTGGTTTTGCACCAACATTGGTCATGGATAATATAACATCTGGTTTTGCATCAAAAGCTGCTCGTGGATAATATAATATCTGGTTTTTCACCAAAACTGGTCGTGGATAATGGTGTTAATAATCGTGGATAATATAATATCTGGTGTTACACCAAAACTGGTCGTGGATAATATAATATCTGGTGTTACACCAAAACTGGTCGTGGATAATGCAATATCTGGTGTTACACCAAAACTGGTCGTGGATAATGCAATATCTGGTGTTACACCAAAACTGGTCGTGGATAATGCAATATCTGGTGTTACACCAAAACTGGTCGTGGATAATATAATATCTGGTGTTACACCAAAACTGGTCGTGTATTATATAATATCTGGTGTTACACCAAAACTGGTCGTGTATAATATAATATCTAGTGTTACATCAAAACTGGTCGTGTATTATATAATATCTGGTTTTGCACCTGGGTTGAATTATTAATCGTTTATTTAATAAAAAAAAAAAATCCGGTTAAAACCACGCGATTATCACTGATGTCGGTGTAAGGGACACATGATGATGATGAATATGTATGAGTGTTCAACCGAATCATATCCTGGTGAAGTGAAGTGTTTGGTACCTCCCATAAAGTAGAATGTGTTGTTGACAGACGCCACGGCAGACTTCTCCAGGCAGTAAGGCAGCGTGT
>JAXRKP010000213.1:0-15000 GCA_037039925.1 Doris montereyensis | reverse complement strand
ATAATGGTAGTGACAGTGGTAGTGACGGTGGTAGTGACAGTGGTAGTGACGGTGATAATGGTAGTGACAGTGGTAGTGACGGTGGTAGTGACGGTGGTAGTGACAGTGGTAGTGGCAATTGTTAATGGTAGTGACAGTGGTAGTGATGACGTGGTAGTGACGGTGGTAGTGACTGTGGTAGTGACAGTGGTAGTGGTAGTGGTAGTGGTAGTGACAATGGTAGTGACAGTGGTAGACGACGGTGATAGTGGTAGTGACAGTGGGTAGTGACAATGGTAGTCACAGTGGTAGTGACAGTGGTAGTGGTAGTGATAAGTGGTAGTGACAGTGGTAGTGACAGTGGTAGTGACAGTGATAATGGTAGTGACAGTGGTAGTGACAGTGGTAGTGACAGTGATAATGGTAGTGACAGTGGTAGTGACAGTGGTTGTGATAGTGATAGTGGCAGTGGCGGTGACAGTGGTAGTAGTAGTGGTGGTAGTAGTGGTAATGGTAGTGGTATTAGTAGTAATAGTAGTAGTAGTACTAGATTACCGATATAAAAAAATGTCATGCTTGAGTTTAGAAGACCGGGTCAGCTGGGAACAGGTCGAGGAGCAGGGAGGGAGAGAGAGAGAGAGAGAGAGAGAGAGAGAGAGAGAGAGAGAGAGAGAGAGAGAGAGAGTGAAGAGAGAGACAGAGAGAGAGAGAGAGAGAGAGAGAGAGAGAGAGAAGAGAGAGAGAGAGAGAGAGAGAGAGAGAGAGAGGGAGAGAGAGAGAGGAGGGAGGGAGGGAGGGAGGAGAGAGGAGGAGAGAGAGAGAGAGAGAGAAGAGAGAGAGAGAGAGAGAGAGAGAGAGAGAGAGAGAGAGAGAGAGAGAGAGAGAGAGAGAGAAGAGAGAGAGAGAGAGAGAGAGAGAGAGAGAGAGAGAGAGAGAGAGAGAGAGAGAGAGAGAGAGAGAGAGAGACGAGAGAGAGAGAGAGAGATTTACTAGTAGTATGTCATGTGTAAGATGTTATATTAAAGCACTGATTGAGGTGCCTTATAACTATACTAAGTATTACCAGTCTATGTCTTTGCTCGATAGGAAAAGTAAAAACTACAACTACAATAAATACATGAATAAATCGTTCATATCTAAATTCAAATAATTCTCTCACTCCTACCTCCTATCTGTCTGGCTCTATGTCTGTCTCTGTCTCTGCCTCTGCCTCTGCCTCTGCCTCTGTCTCTGTCTCTGTCTCTGTCTCTGTCTCTGTCTCTCTGTCTCTGCCTCTGTCTCTCTGTCTCTGTCTCTGTCTCTGTCTCTGTCTCTGTCTTTGTCTCTGTCTCTGTCTCTGTCTCTGCCTCTGTCTCTGTCTCTGCCTCTGCCTCTGCCTCTGTCTCTGTCTCTGTCTCTGTCTCTGTCTTGGCCTCTGTCTGTCTGTCTGTCTGTCTGTCTGTCTGTCTGTCTGTCTGTCTCTCTCTCTCTCTCTCTCTCTCTCTCTCTCTCTCTCTCTCTCTCTCTCTCTCTCTCTCTCTCTCTCTCTCTCTCTCTCTACCCCACCGTCTCCCCTAGCAAAGACAAAAATACTGCTAGAATCCCATAACAACATAATAGGACAAGAAAGGAATCAAGCAATGGAGTCATGAATGTCTAACACCTTACAAAGGGATATATATATCTGTCACATTAAATGATATTAACAATGAATATCTTATATTCCAATGTTAACGTACGGAAATGAATTAACAATTAAGTTCACCCATGAAAAGTAAGAGTGCTCTGAGTTATTTTACAACCACACACACACGCATACATACACACACACACATACACACACACGCACGCATGCATATCCGCTCGCACACACCTTCTATCGTTTGCAATGTAAATTTCAATGAGAAACTGCTAAGACTACCTAAGTGTATCTGACTCGAGTCTATCTTTCGTGTCATTCACCAGATTTTTTTAGAATTACTACTATTATTACAACAACAACAACTACCCTCCTGCTACTACTCCTCCTACTACTCCTCCCCTCCTCATCCTATCCTACTACTACTACTACTACTACTATAGTAAATACTACTACTACTACTAATAATAACTACTATTACTACTACTACTACTACTATTACTAAATTACTATTAATGCTGCTGCTGCTGCTGCTGCTACTGCTGCTGCTGCTGCTGCTGCTGCTGCTGCTGTTGCTGCTACTACTGCTGCTGCTGCTACTACGCTGCTGCTGCTGCTGCTGCTACTACTACTGGTACTAGCTGCTGTTGCTACTACTACTACTAGCCACTACTACTACTACTACTGCTGCTACTACTACTACTACTGTTAATGCTGCTGCTGCTGCTGCTGCTGTTTCTGCTAATGCTGCTGCTTACCATCTGTTAAAACTTAATTAATTACATGTTCATGCTTGTTGCTGCTGACGTAAACTGCTGCTATTTCTGCTAGCCTGCTGCTGCTTCGTCCATTGCTGCTGCTGCTGTTCTTGCTGCTGGTAACAGCAGAGTCAGCAACGGCATAAACACGCTGCTGCTGCTGCTGCTGCTCCCTGGTTGCTGCTGCTATGCGTGCTGCTGCTGCTGCTCTGCTGCTGCTGCTGCTGCCTGCTGCTGCTGCTCCCTCCTGCTAAAGTTATGCAAAAAAAGAGCGAGGCAAGTGGCATGTCGAAAGGAAGTTAAACCACGTTAAATTGATTACTGAGAAAGATCGCATGACGAGGGACAAAGGGTATGTCTCCAGAAAATTTCCAAAGGAGATTATTAAGTTCTTTCAACCGA
Source organism: Doris montereyensis (assembly GCA_037039925.1). Taxonomy (NCBI): domain Eukaryota; kingdom Metazoa; phylum Mollusca; class Gastropoda; order Nudibranchia; family Dorididae; genus Doris; species Doris montereyensis. The sequence continues at coordinate 12,243 of JAXRKP010000213.1, read as the reverse complement.
GTCATATATTACTAAAGAGCCGCTCCCTCCCCGAAAGGAGAAAAGAAAAGATTATACAAAAAAAAAGAGTGAGGTAAGTGGCATGTCGAAAGGAAAAAGAAAGACAAAGAGCGAAGCAAGTGGCATGTCGAAAAGGAGAAAAGAAAAGACAAAGAGCAGGAGCAAGTGGCATGTCGAAAGGAGAAAAAAATGAAAGACAAAGAAGCCAAGTGGCATGTCGAAAGCAAAAGAAAAGACAAAGAGTCGAGTAAAAAAGAAAAGACAAAGAGCGAGACAAGTGGCATGTCGAAAGGAGAAAAGAAAAGACAAAGAGCGAGGCAAGTGGCATGTTGAAAGGAGAAAAGAAAAGACAAAAGGCAAAGGGAGCAAGTGGCATGTTGAAAGGAAAAGAAAAGAAAGACAAAGAGCAAAAGAGGCAAGTGGCATGTCGAAAGGAGAAAAGAAAAGACAAAGAGCGAGGCAAGTGGCATGTCGAAAGGAGAAAAGAAAAGACAAAGAGCGAGGCAAGTGGCATGTCGAAAGGAGAAAAGAAAGAAAAAGAGCGAGACAAGTGGCATGTCGAAAGCAAAAAAGAAAAGAAAAGAGAGTGAGGTAAGTGGCATGTCGAAAGGAAAAGAAAAAGACAAAAGCGAGACAAGTGGCAAAAGGAAAAAAGAAAAGACAAAGAGCGAGACAGAGTGGCATGTCGAAAGGAAAAAAGAAAAGACAAAGAGCGAGACAAGTGGCATGTCGAAAGCAAAAAGAAAGACAAAGAGCGAGACAAGTGGCATGTCGAAGGAAAAAAAAAAAGACAAAGAGCGAGGCAAGGTGAGCATGTTGAAAGCAAAAAGAAAATAGCGAGGCAGTGGCATGTCGAAAGGAAAAAAAAGATTGATATGAAATAATCATCAAACTAATATTGAATTAGAAGCAGTTTGTAATCTGCTCTCTTCTCTCCATGGCAAGGCGATGAGTGCTGACGCGGAAGTAGCAGGTTCAATTCCATTAGTGCCCCTCCCCCCCCGCCCTCCAAGTTCTGCCTAATCCTTCTATCTATTTGTCTCGTCTTTGTTCCCATGGGGCTTTAATATTATTTTCGCATTATTATTCTTAACTCATGACAAAGAAAACGTTAAAGCTAACATTGTTACTAAGTTTGTGTGTTTGCCTCTTTTTGTGTTTTATTTTGTTTATTTAAGTGAAAGTATTGGACTCGGTAGTCCAATGGTAACGTGTCGGCCCTCTCAACCAAAGGTCTTGGGTTCAAACCCCGGCAGGTTGAAAAGTTTTCTCAGTTTTTGTTCGAGTGAAACCCTGGTCCAAGTAGGTGGATGATCAACTAGTCGCATCAAAGACGGACGATAAAAAGGAGGTCCCGTGTGCAGACCACAACATTATGTGTACGTTTAAAGATCACTTTGGTTGGTTACAGGGCAGTCCGGGCAAAAACAAAAAAATCCTAACAAAAACTCGATCTCCTATGGACAAAAAACCAAAACAAAGCAAAAGTGAAAGCATTGCAATCGCGTACATTGGATTCTACCGTTGAGGCGTATTGAAAGGCGTATTGAAAGAGCGTATTGAAAGGCGTATTGAAAGGCGTATTGAAGGCATATTAAAAGGCGTATTGAAAGGCATATTAAAGGCGTATTGAAAGGCGTATTGAAAGGCGTATTGAAAGGCGTATTGAAAGGCGTATTGAAAGGTGTATTGAAAGGCGTATTGAAAGGCATATTGAAAGGCGTATTGAAAGGCGTATTGAAAGGCGTATTGAAATGTATTGAAAGGCGTATTGAAAGGCATATTAAAAAAGGCGTATTGAAAGGCATATTAAAAAGACGCATTGAAAGGCATATTGAAAGGCATATTGAAAGGCATATTAAAAAAGGCGTATTTAAAGGCATATTGAAAGGCGTATTGAAAAGCAGCGACAAAACTGCTATCAAAGCAATGGTAGATTACTACAAGGCGACCACTCGATTGTTTCTTTCGTGCATTGAGAATGGGCAGGTGCTGGGCCTTTCCTGAAGCAGACAGAGGTGGTACAAGACAGAGGTAGTACACGACACAGGTGGTACAGGTACAAGAGGTAGTATAGGTACACAAGACACAGGTGGTACAAGACAGAGGTGGTACACGACAGAGGTGGTACAAGACAGAGGTGGTACACGACATAGGTGGTACAAGACAGGACAGAGGTGGTACACGACACGACAGAGGTGGTACAAGACAGAGGTGGTACACGACAGAGGTGATACAAGACAGAGGTACACGACAGAGGTGGTACACGACAGACAAGACAGTGGTACACGACATAGGTGGTACAAGACAGAGAGGTGTACACGACACAGGTACAAGACAGAGGTGGTACACGACATAGGTGGTACATGACAGTGGTACACGACAGAGGTGGCACACGACAGTGGTACACGACAGAGGTGGTACAAGACAGAGATTGTGGCACAGGACAGAGTGAAGTGGAGAGACATCATTGGCGACCTATGCCCCACCCGGTACAAACGGTATAGGTCAAGTCCTTTTAGAATCGATTAATCGATGATACATGTAATAGACCTATGTCGTTACAAAGTATGTTTTGGGAAGCGAGCGAGCTTTGTGGAAAAAAACCCCTTCCTTTTCGTGTGCCGAGTCTGAAAGAGGCATTGGCGACAATGGATCTGCATTCTTCTCTGTTAATCGAGGATATGATGAACTTGCTGTTGCTGATATTTCTATTCGTGGCCCAGTTGTTAAGATTTTTGTGTGTAATACTGTAATTGTTTGTCGTTGTGTTACTCTGATTTTCGTTCCTGATATTATTCCTAACATACTTAGTTTTTCTAGTTCTCTCTTCCTGTTTACATGTCCATATCATATCATTAGCCTTCTTCTAATGTTTGTTACACGTGCTCCTTTTTTTTTTTGCCCTGCAGCGGCCATGACCTCCGCAATTGACTTTCGTTGTTTCCATGAAAAAAAATATTTAAAGAAATATCGCTCAAAATGGCCAAAGTACAGTTTTAGAAACACTTTCTTCAGGTCCACTCAACACAGAGATTGCCCGTGGCATTACATTGTACCGACAGGGTATAGTAGCCAAACTTGACATAAGTTTGTTGTTGAGTCTTTCTCACGAGGGCTGTGTCAGTGTGTCCACATTGGCATAGCATTATCAGACCTGTGTGCTGTAGAAGAGTGTTCTGTCATTCAATCCCCACCAGTACTAGTGGCACTGTGTCGCATTGTTTGTTCAGCTCTTGCTTGTGACTACTTGCTGGCATGACTCTACCAGCAGTACTGACTCGATCTTTTCCACTGAACTTTCACTTTCTGTTTTTTTTCCTGATTATATTCTTATGCTTGTTTTGTGGGTTTGTACGTTTCTGTGTCTCTCTGTGCTTTTATTTGTATGTCTGTCCCCGTCTATCTCTCTGTCTGCGTCTCTACCAAGGTGTCTCTCTCTCTGTGTTTTGTCGATTTGTTTATCTGTCTGCATGTTTGTCTCCCTCGTTCCCTCGTCCCCCCCCTCACTCTCTCTCTCTGTCTCTCTGTCTCTCTGTCTCTCTCTCTCTCTCTCTCTCTCTCTCTCTCTCTCTCTCTCTCTCTCTCTCTCTCTCTCTCTCTCTCTCTCTCTCTCTCTCTCTCTCTCTCTCTCTCTCTCTCTCTCTCTCTCTCTCTCTCTCTGTGTCAACAAATGGCTGTTAAAACTTAATGCAAGAATACAATTAGGTCATGCTGTAAAACGTGCACGTATTGCCATAACTCCAAGCATTGAAAGTCCTCAGCACTCTCTCTAGCCTGGACGCTGAAACTGAAACCAAGGGTCAATAGAGATTGCACTAAGATACTTGTACTTAGATAGAGCTCTCACGACTTCAAAGGAAGTAATGTCAGCGTTGAAATCGAAATTGATTGACTGTTGTGTGGTCAATTTCAGAATCACAGATAGTAACGTTGAGAACTACTGTGATAGTCAACTATTGTGACTAAGAAGAAGAAGAAGAAGAAGAAGAAGAAGAAGAAGAAGAAGAAGAAGAAGAAGAAGAAGAAGAAGAAGAAGAAGAAGAAGAAGAAGAAGAAGAAGAAGAAGAAGAAGAAGAAGAAGAAGAAGAAGAAGAAGAAGAAGAAGAAGAAGAAGAAGAAGAAGAAGAAGAAGAAGAAGAAGAAGAAGAAGAAGAAGAAGAAGAAGAAGAAGAAGAAGAAGAAGAAGAAGAAGAAGAAAACGACAAAGAAGACAGAATAACAACATGCTGTTTCGGGGTTAACCTTTCGTCACACAACCAATACCCGGTACGTAGAATCTACGCAATGTTTTAACCTTCACATGACATGACGTCAGACGACGAACATGTAAAGGCGACACATCTATTAGCCATAAAGTGGGGACTCGATAGTCCACACAGACAAAGTGTCGACATCTCAACCAAAAAGGTAGTGGGTTCGAGTCCTGCCACGGCTGAAACATATCGGGTTTCTTCCAGCAAACTCTACCCCCTAGTCCAGGTAGGTGGATCGACCCCTAGTCCCATCGGAGACGGACGATAAGGCCAGAAAACAAAAAAACAACAACCCAGGAATTGTGTTTAAAGGAGAATGGAAAGGAGAATATATCAAGTATTGTGGTAAAGGAGGAGAACGGAAAGGAGAATATATCAAGTATTGTGGTAAAAGGAGAACGGAAAGGAGAATGTATCAAGTATTGTTGTAAAAAGAGAACGGAAAGGAGAATAATCAAGATTATATCAAGTATTGTGGTAAAGGAGAACGGAAAGGAGAATATATCAAGTATTGTGGTAAAAGCAGAACGGAAAGGAGAATATATCAAGTATTGTGGTAAAAGCAGAACGGAAAGGAGAATATATCAAGTATTGTGGTAAAAGCAGAACGGAAAGAGAATATATCAAGTATTGTGGTAAAAGCAGAACGGAAAGGAGAATGTATCAAGTATTGTGGTAAAGGCAGAACGGAAAGGAGAATGTATCAAGTATTGTGGTAAAGGAGAACGGAAAAGGAGAATGTATCAAGTATTGTGGTAAAGGAAGAACGGAAAGGAGAATATATCAAGTATTGTGGTAAAGGAGAACGGAAAGGAGAATATATCAAGTATTGTGGTAAAGGCAGAACGGAAAGGAGAATGTATCAAGTATTGTGGTAAGAAGAACGGAAATGAGAATGTATCAAGAAGGCGGGAAGTGATAAATACAAGAGAGAATGAGTACACGGAAATGGAAAAGAAGACAGACAATAATGATATGAAAGGGTAGAGTTGGTGGCTGAGTGAGACTTGGGGGTCAAGGGTAATCTATTGAGTTGGTGACGTTGTATCTCCTTGGGAAAGTGGATTGGGCTGTTAGACTTGGATAATGGATACACACTAGATTGACAAGTAACACACATTTCCATTCTACCCATGTGATAATGGATACTAGTTGGACAGTCCTAATTGACTAGATTGACACGAACATCTAGCCGAGCTCGACTAGTTGACTCGTACAATATGTTCCTCGACGTGTGATATTCCTTGGGAAAGACACGTAATGGATACATACATTTCCCCACATTCTACACATGTGATAATGGATAATAATTAATTCACACTAGATTTGATAGATGACACGTAACACACATTTCCCCATTCTACCCATGTGATAATGGATACACACACTAGATTGATCTGTAACACACATTTCCCACCCATTCTACCCATGTGATAATGGATACACACTAATTGACAATTGACACGTAACACACATTTCCCCATTCTACCCATGTGATAATGGATACACACACTAATTGACTAGCGAGAAGGTGATTATTATGATTCTCCACGCTAAGAAACATACATTTCCCCATTCTTGAACGAACCATGAGATAATGGATACAAGAACAACAGCGTGGTGGTAATGTAACGAAATTGACTAGATTGATACGTAACGTTATTTCCCATTCTACCCAGAGAATAAGGATCAGAGAACACTAGATTGATTCAACGCAGAATGAAAGAAAAACATTTCCTCATTCTGCCCATGTGAAACTGGTTTCACACTAATTGACTAGTGACATGTAACATACATTTCCCCAATGATCTACCCATGTGATCAAGAACGACAACTAGATTGATTCGTAACCCCTGCTATTGGCATCCAAGTCTAATGGAACTCGAAGACACGTAACACACATGGCATTCTACCCATGTGATATTGGAGATAATCTAGATGGATACACATCCACTAACTTGACACGTCTTCTAGCGTCCAGTTCTGGCTGGCCAGCAGGTGATTATTATGATCTGGTTTGCTCCACGCTAGTGAAACGTTGAGAATAAAATATTCAGATCCGGAATTTGACTGTTTTGGGTGCCGCAAAGGGCCTTTGAACGAACTTTTTTGTTAGTTTGTTTGAAAACGAACTTTACTTTAAAGAAAAGAAGGAAGGAAGAAGAAGAAGAACAACAGCGTGGTGGTAATGTAACGAAAGTGAAGATGTAAGTGCGTTATTGCAAGTGAAGATACAGGATCAGGAACTTTCTAAAGAAAAGATTAAAACGCAGAATGAAAGAAAATATATGCTGGGTCTTACCGTAAAACTCGTTTCAAACAAGACGCCGACGCTTTTTCATATCCACCAATGATGTAAATCCATTGATCAAGAACGACAACTCCAAAGTTCATGACCCCTGCTATTGGCATCCAAGTCTCAATGTGAACTCGGTAAGACAAAATAGACATGGCGTCTTCAGTCAGGAGGAGATAACTGGCTTCCCATTCCCCATCCGGTTGATGACGTACATCCGGTGCTCCATGATGGGGAACGTCTCTTGGCGTCCAGTCTCGGCTGGCCCGTCATCGTAGGAAGAGTTCGAATCCTCGCTTCGCGGAGTGCTAGTGGTCGGTACGCTAGTGATCTTTGGTTTTGGCGTGCTGAGAATAAAACTGGTTGCCATGGAGATGCCGAATTTGGACTGGTTTTGGGTGGAATAGTATGGAATATTTAAATTTACCTGTTTTTTGTTTTTTTGTTAGTTTGTTTGAAACTGAAAACTTTCTTGACTGTTTTTTTACTTTTAAAGTGATAAACTCAAGATATTTATGGAACTTTCTTTTTAAAATTTGGCGATATTAGTTAATACAGCTGTGCTTAAGTCGTCTTCTTAGACATGGACGTAGAAAAGTGGTGTGGTTGGACCTGTTCTTGTCATATTGCAGTTATTACACATGTACAGATGTCAATTTCAATTTAGATAGCAGTGTCTCATTGTGAATGGTGTTCCTTCCGGATATCGGTTTTGCATCTTAGTCGTCTGGTTGGAGATTCTGAGTAAAGACAAAAACATTTAAGATTTATGGCCGCCATGAAATAATACTTCGAAGCGAAGTGTGATAACAGAGAGACGGAATGAGATGAAGAGAGAGAGAGAGAGAGAAGAGAGAGAGAGAGAGAGAGAGAGAGAGAGAGAGAGAGAGAGAGAACAGAGAGACAGAGAGAGAGAGAGAGAGAGAGAGAGAGAGAGAGAGAGAGAGACAGAGAGAGAGACAGAGAGACAGAGAGAGAGAGAGAGAGAGAGAGAGAGAGAGAGAGAGAGAGAGAGAGAGAGAGAGAGAGAGAGAGAGAGAGAGAGAGGAGAGAGAGAGAGAGAGAGAGAGAGAGAGAGAGAGAGAGGGAGGAGGAGGAGGGAGGGAGAGAGAGAGAGAGAGAGAGAGAGAGAGAGAGAGAGAGAGAGAGAGAGAGAGAGAGAGAGAGAGAGAGAGAGAGAGAGAGAGAGAGAGAGAGAGAGAGAGAGAGAGAGAGAGAGATTAGAGAGAGAGAGTAGTGAGTGAAGAGACGGACAACTAACCCCCTCCCCCACCTACATACAGACAGATAGATAGACAGTCAGACATAGAGAAAGAGAAACCAAGAGATAAGCAGAGACTCAAAAATATCGATAGTCAATAATTCCTTTTTCAACAATTGTTTTCAGAAACTGTACATGATAAGTAACATTTTCAGGAGCTCGTGTAACGTTGTAACCCTTCTTCTATAATAAAAAAAACTAAACTTAATTGAAGAAGCTAATTGCGCAGAAATAATAAATTCCTAAAGATGTAAAGGGAGAAATGGAACGTAGGGCTGTCTCCCTCACTCATCGATTTCCTATCGTCCAACGTGTTACGTGTTTATCAACTCACGTTCCCTCCATTGTGCTATTTTAGTAACAAAAAGGCAAATGATTACAATTAATTGTCTCATAGAAATCGATTCGGCAACCAATCGAAATTTCATTATCCCAGCATTTCATTTCGCCATTTATTATTTGTTTCATTGCTGGCGCTCAAGAGGCAATTTTATCTATAGGATCGGAGATCTAGTGATATTGTAACAGTGTAGCTATAATGTGTTTAAGAGGTGATGTTCTTATGGAATGCCTTTGCCTGTGTAGGTGATAGGGCTTAAAATATTATTATAGTATTGAGAAGAATCAAGAAAGGGAAGACGGGGATAATAAAATGAGTGTAAGGTAAAGGGGGAAAAAAAAGAGAGTGGATAAAGGGGGATGGATGGGGGGGGGAGGGGCTGGTTGGCTATAAGAAGTCAAAGAGGAAAGTGTGTGTGTGTGTGTGTGTGTGTGTGTGTGTGTGTGTGTGTGTGTGTGAGAGAGAGAGAGAGAGAGAGAGAGAGAGAGAGAGAGAGAGAGAGAGAGAGAGAGAGAGAGAGAGAGAGAGGAGAGAGGGAGGGAGGAGGAGGGAGGGAGGGAGGGAGAGAGATTCTTTTCATTTCAACTCACTCCCTCTTCCTCCTCCTTTCTATTTTTCCTTTTGACATAGCACACCGTATGACGTCAGTATATTAGTACGTAGATAATACTCGTTTGTTGCCTGATGAAGAGTTATACCCGAAACGTCAGGCAGTTGTTGTGTCTTCATTGGAGGAGTTGTCACTTGATTGTCGTTTATTACTTGATACACCTATAGAACGTGTCAACGAAAATCCATTGAAAAACACGTGTTGTTATTAAAGGACACAAGAGTGTCCATTGTTCTAATCATCCTGTATAAATCTATCTATCTAGATCTATATTATAAGACTGCACAGTTGACGTGGCATTTTCATTATGGTCGTTTGATTTCGGAATCGGCCGCATTTAAAATTTTTAACAAAATTACTGACGTGGACATAATATTAAACGCAACTGTGTTTTAGGCTAGAGTTGATTTTAATAAACCTACGGATTGAATTGACAGAATTTTTTCTTTTTTTCTTTCGTTTTGCCATTATGAGGTGTGCTGTCAAATATTTTGATATCGGAAAGCAAGCATTGTGAACTAGGAGTAGGCCTACAGTGTTCCGAATCCACCAACGAGAGCAGAATGTTTTTGACAGTCTGTTTTTGACAGTCTGTTTTCACAGTCTGTTTTTCCAGTCCGTTTGACTTCTTGAACTCCGGCAGTGATTTTGGTAAGTCAAGATAGATCTAGTCTACATGATCTATCTTCTAGAAATTGCGGTCAAAGTTCCAGGGACCAACTTGCTAAAAGAGAAGTCATAATGCAACATTATTTACGGACATGCTAGTGTATACATAGTTATTTATGTTTATATTATACAGAAAGTGAAAGACAGACAGACAGATAGACTCAAAGAACCAACTGCATGGGACGCAACAGCTGACGATAAGTTAGTTGACGAAAGCAGAGAGCTGTAAGTTACTGTGGTATATCTTGCTACAGAAAGCAAAGAGCTGTAAGCTGTAAGTTACTGTGGTATATCTTGGTACATAAAGCAAAGAGCTGTAAGCTATTGTGGTATATCTTGGTACATAAAGCAGAGATGTAAGTTACTGTGGTATATCTTGGTAATAAAGCAGAGAGATGTAAGCTATTGTGGAATATCTTGGTACATAAAACAGAGAGATGTAAGCTATTGTGGAATATCTTGGTACATAAAGCAGAGAGCTGTAAGCTATTGTGGAATATCTTGGTACATAAAGCAGAGAGCTGTAAGCTATTGTGGAATATCTTGGTACATACAGCAGAGAGCTGTAAGCTATTGTGGAATATCTTGGTACATAAAGCAGAGAGCTGTAAGCTATTGTGGAATATCTTGGTACATATAAAGCAGAGAGCTGTAAGCTATTGTGGAATATCTTGGAACATAAAGCAGAGCTGTAAGCTATTATGGATATCTTGCTACATAAAGCAGAGCTGTAGCTACTGTGGAATACATACAGCAGAGATGTAAGTTATTGTGGAATATCTTGCTACATAAAGCAGAGAGATGTAAGCTATTGTGGAATATCTTTGTACATACAGCAAAGAGAGCTGTAAGCTATTATGGTATATCTTGCTACATAAAGCAGAGAGCTGTAAGCTACTGTGGAATATCTTGCTAAAGCAGAGAGCTGTAAGCTGAGTGGAATATCTTGGTACATAAAGCAGAGAGCTGTAAGCTATTGTGGATATCTTGGTACATAAAGCAGGAGAGCTGTAAGCTGTTGTGGAATATCTTGGTACATAAAGCAGAGATGTAAACTATTGTGGAATATCTTGGTACATAAAGCAGAGGAGCTGTAAGCTATTGTGGAATATCTTGGTACATAAAAGAGACAAGCATACTTCGATAGCTATTGCTGGAATATCTTGGTACATAAAGCAGAGAGCTGTAAGCCATTGTGAAATATCTTGGTACATAAAGCAGAGAGCTGTAAGCTATTGTGGAATATCTTGGTACATAAAGTAGAGAGCTTGCCATTGTGAAATATCTTGGTACATAAAGCAGAGAGCTGTAAGCCATTGTGGAATATCTTGGTACATGTAGCACAGAACTGTAAGCCATTGTGAAATATCTTGGTACATAAAGCAGACAGCTGTAAGCCATTGTGAAATATTTAAATACATGTAGACACAACTGTAAGCCATTGTGAAATATTTAAGTACATGTGAGACACAACCGGAAACCATTGTGGAATATATTGGTACATGTAACATTACTGTAAGCTATTGTGGAATATATTGGTACATGTAACAGTACTGTAAGCCATTGTAGATATCTTGGTACATATGTACACAACTGTAAGCCATTGTGGAATATCTTGGTACATGTAATATAGAACTGTAAGCTATTGTGGAATATTTTGGTACATATAGTACAGAAGTGTAAAGCTATTGGTGGAATATTTTGGTACATAGAGCACAGAACTGTAATTTATTGTGGAATATCTTGGTACATGGTGAGCAAAGAGGTGTAAGCTATTGGGGAATCATTTAGTACATATAGTACAGAAACTGTAATCTATTTGTGGAATATATTGGTACATAAAGGAGAGAGCTGTCAGCTATTGTGGAATATCTTGGTACATAAAGCAAAAGAGGTGTCAGCTATTGTGGAATATCTTGGTACAATAAAGCAGAAAGCTGTCAGCTATTGTGGAATATCTTGGTACATAAAGCAAAGAGGTGTAAGCTATTGGGGGAATCATTTAGTACATATAGTACAGAACCTGTAATCTATTATTGAATATCTTTGGCTACACAATATAGCACAGAACTGTAAGCTTTTGTGGAATATCTAGGTACATGTAATACAGAACTGTAAGCTATTGGGAAATCGTTTAGTACATATAGCTCGGAACTTTAAGCTATTGTGGAATATCTTGGTACTTTTTTGACTTTGCAGACCCCAATATGTAAAAATGAAAAACGTTATATGTAAAAACACTAATGTTAACAGCACATTCATTGATGAAGTCATATCTAATGTCCTTTACACAACCAATACAGGAGCACCCCAAGGGGTTGTGTGTTGTCACCTTTTTTTATTTACAGCATATACAAATAATTGTCAGATATCAAATTCATGTAAAACACGTCAAGGGCCTAATATCAGATAACGAAAATGAGTATATGAATTATGTAAATTGATTTGTTAAGTGGTGTGGAAGACCATTTCCTATTGCTAAATGTAAACAAACCCAAAAGAAATGATAATTGATTTTCGGAATATCTTGGTACATAAAGCAGAGAGCTGTAAGCTATTGTGGAATATCTTGGTACCATAAAGCAGAGAACTGTAAGCTATTGTGGAATATCTTGGTACATAAAGCAGAGAGCTGTAAGCTATTGTGGAATATCTTGGTACATAAAGCAGAGAGCTGTAAGCTACTGTGGAATACCTTGGTACATAAAGCAGAGAACCGTAAGCTATTGTGGAATATCGTGGTACATAAAGCAGAGATACTTATTATTAGTGAAAAGATTGAGGAAGTAGAACAATATAAATATCTAGGTG
>JAXRKP010002129.1:30000-68731 GCA_037039925.1 Doris montereyensis | reverse complement strand
ACCCCAATAATAATAATAATAATAATAACAGTAATAGATTAAAGAAAAGGGAAGTAAAAGGAAAGGGACTTAAAACAGGGGGAGGGAATATGTACTGTGAGGCAGTTGGCTGTATCCCAAAAGGACCTTTGTGAACATGGCCGTGGTGCCGGGACTAAGCGTTGGTGAACAGCTTGATCGTGGTCGAGATCTCAGCTTCTTGAACGTGATTCGCCGCCTCAGGCGTGGCTGGGAAGAGGCTCCTAATGCTCATCACCTTTTCTGTAGGATGGAAACAACGGGCTGAAGTTAGACGCAAGTTAAGGCTGTTCCGATGTGTTGTCTCTAAAGAAAGTTTACCAAAAAAGGGCATTTACCATTGACCAGTGTTTGTTGTTGCTGTTGCTGTTGTTGTTGCTGTTGCTGTTGTTAATTCTATTCATGTTTTCAGTACAACCGAAACTTTATTTTATTTGGTAGCTGTTTTTCTTCGCTCTCGTAATTTGAACAAAATTGTGTCATTGGGTACAAAGAATCAAAATTGTGTCATTGGGTACAAAAGAATCAAAATTGTGTCATCAGGTACAAAAGAATCAAATTCTTCAAAAAAAATTCTCAGGAGGGTATATATATATTGCGCAATGGCTTACCGACAGATGAAATGAAATTAGCATCAAAACACAAACATTTTCTTGGTTGATAATTTCAAACTTTAAGATCAGAAAGTGTTTTCTTCATCATGACTTCAATGTTCCTGATAATTTTAAAAATCCAACTTGGCAGCATGTTTAAAAACAATTTTAAAAGTGTCTTTTTTAAAAATAGTTTTAGGTAAGAATATTATGGTTATTTTTACATAAGTCCGAAATGTCATGCAAAATAAATAAATTTCATACTCTGCGAGATTACAAACTATAAGAATAATGGCAATAACAACAAAAATAATTCAATTATAATAATAGTAATAATAATAATAATAATAATAATAATAATAATAATAATAATAATAATAATAATAATAATAATAATAACAATAATAATAATACCAATAATAATAATAATAATAATAATAATAATAATAATAATAATAATAATAATAATAATAATAATAATAATAACAATAATAATAATACCAATAATAATAATAATAATAATAATAATAATAATAATACCAATAGTAATAATAATAATAATAATAAAAATAAAATCGTAATAATAAATGATGCTAACTACTACTACCAATAATTTTTTTTTAAACAATATAATAGATATAATGCCAAAGAATAACACAATTTAAAATAAAATAATTCAGTAGATTACTTGGGATGTAATGTAGATCTATAAATGTATATTTTGTTACTATTCAGAGGAAAATTTCAGATTTCTCTACAATATGTAATAGAAGTGGACAACAAGGAAATAAAGAATATAGTATTTATTTCCAGTCCTTGAGGAGATGACAAAAAAAAAACAAAGAAAACAAAATCGAGCGGGGGAAAAAAGAAGCTAAAGCTGTATCTGGTGCTGTCCATGTTTAGAAGAAAGGTAAATGCCCTCTCTGTCTGTGTGACTACGTTACGCGTTGCCTGAAATGTGTGACTGTGACAAAAGGCAAGGCATGAATTGTCAGGAATGGGAAAACTTTGATGAATCTAAAATAAAAATAACTCCTTGACACTATGAGGAATAAAGAAAAAGAGGAGTGAGTGGGGGGGGTAAGGGAGGGAGAGAGAGAGAGAGAGAGAGAGAGAGCGAGAGAGAGAGAGAGAGAGAGAGAGAGAGAGAGAGAGAGAGAGACAGAGAGAGAGAGAGAGAGAGAGAGAGAGAGAGAGAGAGAGAGAGAGAGAGAGAGAGAGAGAGAAAGAAAAAGAAGAAAGAGACAGACAGACAGACAGACAGAAAAGATGGACACACTATTAGTACTATTACTTCAATTACAATCTTATATCTTACATTTCACTCTTTTATTACAATTACATTTCTGACACCTTACATTTCACTCTATTATTACAATTACATTTCTTACACCTTATATTTCCTCTATTATTACAATTGCATTTCTGACACCTTACATTTCACTCTATTATTACAATTACATTTCTTACACCTTACATTTCACTCTATTATTACAATTAGATTTCTTACACCTTACATTTCCACTCTATTATTACAATTACATTTCTGACACCTTACATTTCATTCTATTATTACAATTACATTTCTGACACCTTACATTTCACTTTACCTGGCCACCTCTACTATTATACTGTAAAGTACCTGACCATAAATGTCCTGCCATACATAAATGTAATCGCATAAAAAACGAACTGGAAAAAAAATAGAAAAAGACTAGACAATAACACTGAAGATGTAAAAAAAAAAAAAAGAATTTAAAAAAAAATCAAAATTTGACACTCTGTGGTTAAATGTTTAAAAAATCAAAATTTGACTAACTGGTTAAATGTTAGAAAAAATCAAAATTTAACTAACTGTGATTAAGTGTTTAAAAAAGATCAAAATTTAACTAACTGTGATTAAATGTAAAAAAAAATTAAAAATTGACTAACTGTGCTTAAAGTGTTTTAAAAAATCAAAATGTGACTAACTGGTTAAAATATTTTAAAAAAATCAAAATGTGACTAACTGTGGTTAAAATATTTTTAAAAAAATCAAAATGTGACTAACTGTGGTTAAAATATTTTTTAAAAAATCAAAATGTAACTAACTGTGGTTAAAATATTTTTAAAAAAATCAAAATGTGACTAACTGTGGTTAAAATATTTAAAAAATCAAAATGTAACTAACTGTGGTTAAAATTTTAAAAAAATCAAAATGTGACCAACTGTGGTTAAAATGTTTTTAAAAAATCAAAATGTAACTAACTGTGGTTAAAATGGAAAACCATGCTGCTTTCACATTATAAATAAACTCCAAAAACTTGAGTTAGTCAGTTATCATGAAGGAAGGCACTGCCTTTACGATCTTTGTTGACATTGTGAGATTTGGAAAGGAGATAAAACCCATGGAAACCACGTGACTTCTTTGGCAATGAAATAAATAAATATCATCATTTCACTTTGGAAACCTTAAAGATAAGAACAAACAGTTTTGGCCGATATTTCATTTCTCTGTGAGACACCATAAAAGCTCATGAAACACAATTCATGCATGACCTTTGTTTGGCAACTTACATTTATCTGTCCATTGTGGTATCCATGAAAACACACACACACACACACACACGGATTATGTCACACCTATCCTGGCATGCAAAATGGAACACATCCCAATCAGCTCATGCAATGCTAAGATTAAGACATATCACACAGCTCGTTGCAAAAAATGGAACACACCCCAATCAGCTCATGCAGTGCGTAATACATTTCACACAGCTCCTCACAGCGACAGGTAACACGCTCCACAAAACACACACACACACAGACACACACACACACACACACACAATGTGACACACCATGCAAGCAGTACAACCCCAAGGCAGCTCAAACCCAAATCTTTACACATTTCTGAACGACTTCCACGGGTTACTTCCACGGGTGCATCTATCAAATTCTCAGTTTGTCCCAATTCAAAGCTTTGGCATTGACAGTACAGGCAATTGAAAACAACAATGAACACACACAAAAAAGTTGAAACACGACCAAAACGTGTCCCACACAAAACATCTCCATTAAACAGAAAGATGTGCCCCCTTCCCTCCACAACCCCACCAAAGCCCATCCCCCTCAAACCCAACCCACAAGCAACCAAACTGCCCTGAGCAATGAACAAATTGCCAGTCACATTGAACAAGTTGCCAGTCACATTGCAGCATATACAGGCAGACAGACAGACAGACAGACATGCATGACCACCATCTAGGGTAGCGATGTCTCTTTGATATCTCTATTTTCTTATTACTGGTTCTTTTGCTTTCTATTTTCTAGAATGGAGAAAAATTAGAGAGAGAATGAGAGAGAATGAGAGAGAATGAGAGAGAATGAGAGAGAGAGAGAGAGAGAGAGAGAGAGAGAGAGAGAGAGAGAGAGAGACAGAGAGAGAGAGAGAGAGAGAGAGAGACAGAGAGACAGAGAGACAGAGAGAGAGAGAGACAGAGAGAGAGAGAGAGAGAGAGAGAGAGAGAGAGAGAGAGTGAGAGAGAATGAGAGAGAATGAGAGAGAATGGGAGAATGATATATATATATATATATATATATATATATATATATATATATATATATATATATATATATATATATATATATATATATAGAGAGAGAGAGAGAGAGAGAGAGAGAGAGAGGAGAGAGAGAGAGAGAGAGAGAGAGAGAGAGAGAGAGAGAGAGAAGGCTAATACTGCAGAGAGAATGAGAGAGAATGAGAGAGAGGGGAGATATATAGATAGTGCTGTTTAATACCCCTATATTGCTATTAATCTCATAGAATAATCAGAGAGAGAGAGAGAGAGAGAGAGAGAGAGAGAGAGAGAGAGAGAGAGAGAGAGAGAGAGAGACCATAGAGAGGTGAGAGAGGAGTGGAGAGAGAGAGAGAGAGAGAGAGAGAGAGAGGGAGAGAGAGAGAGAGAGAGAGAGAGAGAGAGAGAGAGAGAGAGAGAGAGAGAGAGAGAGAGAGAGAGAGAGAGAGAGAGAGAGAGAAGAGAGAGAGAGAGAGAGAGAGAGAGAGTGAGTTTGTAGATCAAGAGAACAGAGAGAGAGAGAGAGAGAGAGAGAGAGAGAGAGAGAGAGAGAGGAGAGAGAGAGAGAGAGAGAGAGACTCTCTGAGAGAAAGAGCTTCCTCTCCCTTGAGAGAGAGAGAGAGAGAGAGAGAGAGAGAGAGAGAGAGAGAGAGAGAGAGAGAGAGAGAGAGAGAGAGTGTTAGAGAGAGAGAGAGCCAGAGTTGAGAGAGAGAGTAGACTCCCAGAGAGAGTTGAGATAGAGAGAGAGATGAGAGAAATGGTCTCCTCTGCTGTTTAATACTAAGGAGAGAGAGAGAGAGAGAGAGAGAGATTCTCATCCCAATCGGAGAAAGATTTTGGGAAGCCTGTTAATAGTACGGGTGCTGTTTAATACCCCAATTAATCTCAGGTTGTATCGGTGGTAAGCCGTTTGTAAATCTACCCAGTGTTCACCATATGCGGTGATCTCAGGGTGGAACGAGAAAAGACACGACAGGAGATAAGGGGTGAGGATGATTTTTAAAAAGTCATGTAGGTCGGAAAAGCCTGTACTTCTGTAGTGTTGTGAGTTTGTAATCACAACAACACTGTCCAAAACCCCATGGCTGGCCCAGGTAAGTTGTACTTGTATCTCAGGAAAAGTGCTTCCCTCTGCTTTTCTAACCTGACTTGTGAATGAGTACATCCCAGCTACAGGTAAGCCTGATTTTGGCAGAGTGTTAATATAAAGCGCCAAACAGGTTGCTGTACTGTATACTCCCCAGGAGTTGAGCCTATACTTTGAATGAAGCCTGTCTGCTGCTTGTATGGTAAGCCCTGTACTTGTATGGGTAAGCCTGTAAAGCCTCCAAGCCTGTACTTGTATCCTGTACTTGTATGGTAAGCCTGTACTTGTACGGTAAGCCTGTACTTGTATGGTAAGCCTGTACTTGTATGGTAAGCCTGTACTTGTATGGTAAGCCTGTACTTGTATGGTAAGCCTGTACTTGTATGGTAAGCCTGTACTTGGTGTAAGCCTGTACTTGTACTGTAAGCCTGTACTTGTACGGGGATACAGACTGTAAATCCATATTTATCTTTAAAATAACTATACAGCATCGGACAGATTGGTGAATATTTGTTTTCTGGGTTGATTTTAAACATTACCATTTGTCATCTTTTATTTCTTTTAACAGAATCCTTTTCTTCCTGATATTGTTGCCAAATCTAGCCTTTTATTTCTGGGTTTCTTTCTTTTTCCTTTTTAACTTTTTTTTTGAACAATATGTTTCATTTCTAGAATTTTCACATCAAACGAGTAAAACAGAAGAACTATCCAAACAGAAACCAAAAAATGTTGCTATGGCCCCCAAAGCAAAAAGACAAAAAAAAAAGCTGTGAAATCAAGGACGCAACCCCAACGTGTTTTGTTCATGCACCCCAGTGATTTCTGTTCTTATCATGCCAAGTGTTTCAATCATCTCCTTTCTCGTTATTGTTGATGACCGTTGCCAAATTTGGAGAGAGAAAAAACAAGTGTGTAACAGAAAATAAGACTTTCACAAGAACATACCACCATATCAATAATTGCTTGAGAAGGAAAAAAAGAAAGAAAAGAAAAAAAGGACAGATGTTTTTTTTTTAGCGATATAAGCAAGTTGGCAATGATTTTATCAGCTGACTTGAAAGCCGTGAGAGTGAAACGCTTTTGCTGTGCTGTAACGAAGATTTCACCAGGGGCAATCTATTATAAAGCTGAACATCTTTAACTTTGACCGCTATCGCTGCACCCAAAATCTCCATTTTTCGCATTGTAGATTTCAAATAGCCTGCTTTAGGTTCTTAGCGAATAAACTCTTGGATCAAATCAGTATTTTAATTGATTGGAAAAAGATTGTTTTGCCTGCGATCCACAAAACTTTATATTGTTACTAGATCTAATTTCTGGATTTCAGGTCATTGCAACAAAGAGCCGCATAATTTCAGTATCAGTACTAATTTGATCTAATAATCATACTGATATCACCCATAACCGATACAGTGGTTTCTGATTGCAATCAAAGTTAAAGAGACAGCTTTATAAAAAAAGAGAAATCATAATCCAACATTATTTACGGGCATGTTTGTCAATAATATGCATGGAAAGACAACAGTGAAACAGGAAAACGGTTTGTGAAAATTCTGTCCACTGTCTGCTTATGTTTAACCTGCCAAAGATAAAACTGAAGCACATACAACCAATCGTGTTTAACACATAGACAGAAAGAACAATTACAAAATGATTTTAAGGATATTGATTTCATTTGATATTGATTTGATGTGATTTGATTTACGCACATCCACACCTAAGGTAATCTGCGGGGAAGGATTTAAGCAAATTTTTTGCCTGGTCTGGCCTCCAAGGGATCTTTAACGTGCACAGAGTGTTGTGATCTGCACACGGGGCCTTCTTTTATCGTCCATCTCCGATGGGACTAGGCATCGATCCACCTGCCTGGAGAAACTTTTCAACCGTTGGTGGGGCTCAAACCCAATACCTTTTGGTTGAGAGGCCGACACCTTGCCTCTGGACTGCAGAATTCCCCGATCTTAGGATCAAAGTGAATGGAAAAGCAGGAGACACTATATCTTAAACGGCATCTTACTACAACACTCTTTCTTGACGTAAGAGGCACAATTTACGAGTGTTAAAGAGATGACTGAAGGCCTATATTTCATGTTGATATAACAATAACATGTGAAATACAGAAGCTAAAAATAAAAAATAAAATTATTATTGGAGACTGAGGAGAAAAAAAACACACTATACGGCACAACTAGCTAGGCCTTTAGGGACAAAATTATGTGGGTTTGACATCTGGGAATTTAAAAAAGACATATATATGCATATATATAAAAATAAATATACATATATATATATGTTATCTCTGCAGTACATTAGTGAGCTAAACAGGCCGTTATAACAGTACATAACTAGTGATTAATCAGAGGAAAAAGAAAGAAATATTAACGACAGCGTCGAACATAAGCTTGAGTGGGGCTGGCGTGGCTAGTAAAATAAAAAGTACATGAAAGGAACAAATAGATAAATAAATCAATAAAAAACGTAACAAAATCACAACGAGTTGTGGTTAGGAGAACGGCTAAAAGGCGGCAGCACAGAGCAAGTAGCAAGGCAACGAAGAGTTTTTGTTAGTTGCGCAACCACTCACTCCTCTAGCTCAAGCGAGAGCTGCGTCGTCAGAGACCCAGCTCCCCGTCTGTCATCGTATAAAAAAGAAGAGGGGGTGGGGGAGGATAACAAGAAAAGCAAAACACATGGAGTCAGTAGACAGACAGTTGAACGACACCAAATAAAACGCTGGTAAAGATAGAGAAGAGCTCTTTTGTTTTTCTTTGGAATCAAAGAGAATCCTTTCTTTGTGTCTGAGCAGGAAATTTGAAATGCAGGTGAAATTTGAAATGGTCATGGTGGCATAACAACATGTTATATATATATATATAAAATATATATAAAAGAACTAAAAAATAAAAATAAAAAAACTTGCACTCCATACATCATCACTCTATTGTTCTACTGTGACTACCTGTACCCTTTGCTGATGTCTAGCCCAACTTGAAGTCATCTTAGAGGAAGCGTGGGGGGGGGGAGTCTGACAACTCTAAGGACAGGTGTGAATGTCACCAAAAGCAGATAAATGTTATCTAAATGTATCTGGGAGTGAGAGACCTAACATCAATAAAAAAATTTAAGTCACTTGAAGTGGCTCACTGTAAAACAAAAGAAAAGAAAGAAGAATGGCATGAACTGCTTTAGTGGAACAGCCATAGATGAATGGCATAAACTGCTTTAGTGGAACAGCCATAGATGAATGGCATAAACTGCTTTAGTGGAACAGCCATAGATGAATGGCATAAACTGCTTTAGTGGAACAGCCATAGATGAATGGCATAAACTGCTTTAGGTGGAACAGCCATAAATGAATGGCATGAACTGCTTTAATGGAACAGCCATAGATGAATGGCATAAACTGCTTTAGTGGAACAGCCATAGATGAATGGCATAAACTGCTCTTTAGTGGAACAGCCATAGATGAATGGCATAAACTGCTTTAGTGGAACAGCCATAGATGAATGGCATAAACTGCTTTAGTGGAACAGCCATAGATGAATGGCATAAACTGCTTTAGTGGAACAGCCATAGATGAATGGCATAAACTGCTTTAGTGGAACAGCCATTGACAAAAAAACTGACCACTTTGAATGAAGTAAGTCAGTTTAATTTGTCTATTATCTGTGTGTGTGTATGTTTTTTGTGTGTAAAGTTCTGTTTGTATATGTGTGTATGTACCCCAATTGTTTCCTTACCTTTTCATACTGAAAATAATGTTTATTACTATTACTGTTTTTGTGTGTGTTTCATTTAAGATGCTGTCTGTCTGTCTGTCTGTCTCGTCTGTCTCTCTGTCTGTCTCTCTGTCTCTGTCTCTGTCTCTGTCTCTGTCTCTGTCTCTGTCTCTGTCTCTCTCTCTCTCTCTCTCTCTCTCTCTCTCTCTCTCTCTCTCTCTCTCTCTCTCTCTCTCTCTCTCTCTCTTTTACACACACACACACACACAGATACACATACCAAAATCTCAACATGCACAACGCACACACACATTGATGGCAACAATAAGAGTAAAATAAACATCAAGTGGTGGTGGTAGTGGTGGTGGTGGTGGGGGTAGTGGTGGTGGTGGTGGTGATAGTAGTGAAGGGAGAGTTAAAAACACAACATGGCTCAATAAACACAGTGTGTGGCAGAATGAACACACACACACACACACACATACATAAATTTCTCTAAACGAGTGCCAACACACATGTCTGTGTCAATAAAAGGTGCCACTAAGCATAAATCTTGTCAACTCAAAAGGCCTGAATGCCTAAGTAAGCGTCGCATCGCATGGCCATCGGCCTTCCATTATGACCGCAATCTTTCGAGTTGACTCAGTTGATAGTATTGAGATGGAGCATAATAGCAATAAGGAAGAAACAAAGGTCTAGACAAAAATCCCCTTACAAATGATCCGTATGGGGGAACTCCATAACAAACACCTTGTTCTTTCCTCACTGCCTTAACTTTCTTACATCTATAAAAGCTTCAAATGAAAAAACACAATTCCTGAAACAATGGATTCTTGAAAAAAAAATTGTATAAAACCCACCTTATTGTTTATTGCTATATAACTATCATATTCCTGTGAGAAAGTAGATCATAAATTTATATTTCAAATTCCATTTTCACAGAACTACATTGAGACAACGACAGTTATATATACGTATATTAAAAGGTGCACAAATCAAATGCATACATATATAATATAGAATAATAATATGTATAACCGTTTTATTATTATCTCTCGATTCGATTATCAAGTGAACAAAAGCTTAACAAGTGTCAAACAAGGTTATGATAAAGAAAAGCTGGTGTGATAATATTTCCCTCCACAGCATGTATGTACACACACACACACACAAACACACATAATGACAGCTCTTCCCTTATACCAGACACACTGGGATATATATGTAGAAAACGCAAACACACACACACACAAACACTCAAACACACACATAAACATACAAAAAGAGACGCTTTCAACGAAATAACTCACCGAGTTTACCTCCCAGCCCTCCGACTCCCCGGCCAAAGAGTATTGCTGTTTACGTAATTCTCCCAGTTTCCGCCTCTCCTTCTCCAAGGCGCTTTCAAGCTCCAACACGTGGATCTGTGGCAAACAGAGAAGAAAACAACATTTCTTACAATAGCTAGAAAACTTTTGAAAAAAAAACCATTTCTTACAATAGCTAGAAAACTTTTGAAAAAAAAACATTTCTTACAATAGCTAGAAAACTTTTGAAAAAACATTTCTTACAATTCTTTTGAAAAAAAAAACATTTCTTACAATAGCTAGAAAACTTTTGAAAAAAAAACATTTCTTACAATAGCTAGAAAACTTTGGAAAAAAAAAACATTTCTTACAATAGCTAGAAAACTTTGGAAAGTCTTTGAATCAAACGTGTCTTTATCAGTTCGTTTCCGGTTCGTAAAGTATAAAAATCATGGCGTTTCATGCATAAGTCGGCCTACGTCTTATGTACAAAGGAAACTAATATTTTTTTTAATCTTTCGAATTAATGAAAATGAGTAGGCCCATACTACTCTACGCCTAATTGTGAGCAAGCAGGCAAATTTTCAAGGTGTCTTGGTTGCCACCTAAAAATCTGATTCAGTGCCACATTGATCCAATCTTACATTTGTTATAATACATGGATATATAGATTCCAAAGGAAAACATCCAGTCGAATACAATCCCGGCTAAATGTAAATGAACACGACCACACAACTATCTCACCTGAGTTTGCATTTCCATCTTTTTAGTTTGATGCAGTGACAGATGTGTGAAGTCCATGAGACCTGAATGGAAGATGGAAGGTAAACACACAGGTGTGACATACATTGGAAATTTTCCCACACAGGTAAACAAACAAACAAACGAGTTCCTTAATCAATAACCTGATTTCCCGGTACATCTGTTCACCGTTTTCCCAGCGGCGACAATGGTGCGTCTATGAGTTGAAACTTCACCCGTCCACCATACGATAAAATCAGGGTGAATTACGAGGAAACAGCAAACAAGATGAAAGACGTGTCAGCATCATAACTGCCAACCTTTTCAAATGGAAAAACAGATTCTGACTTAGCGGACTAATTCCAACTAAGTCAGTCATAACTGCCAACCTTTCAAATAACAGATTCTGCCAACCTTTTCAAATGGAAAAACAGATTCTGACTTGGCGGATAAACTAATTCCATGAAAACGACCTGTGGTAATTCCATTCCAGAAAAATGGAAAAACATTCTGATAACTCAACTAAGTCTTGAATTATTAACCAATTCCAACTAAGTCAGCATCATAACTGCCAACCTTTTCAAATGGAAAAACAGATTCTGACTTGTAATTCCACCTTGCACTATTAACGTGTAGGTAATATTCCAGAAAGCATTGATAACTCGATTATTAACCACCTTTTCAAGTTAAATAACAAAGTCTGCCTCACTTTTCTGGCACACTCAGAATGTCGTCTCCGGACTTCCACCCAAATCTCTCAGAGTCTCTGTCGTCAACTTCGGGTTTCTTTTAAGAAATATGCTGTCAGCCCTCAAATATGTACTTTTCAAGGTAAATACAGACTTACGGACTCAAAGCTAAAATAATGTTCTTTATGTAGTACTGGTTGACAGCTATGAGTCAGTAAGATCTACCAGCAGCAGACCCCCTATTGCCCAGAGACAAAAGGACCATCTCAAAGGACAGTCATGCTGAACAATTACCTACCCCCAAGTTCCAAATATTCAAACGTTTTCCATACCTTCCAGGAAACCTCACAAGACCTGTCGCTAGAAAAAAAACAAAGATGCCCCATGTCTTGTCACTTACTTTGATCTTCGATGATCTGAGAAGCAGTTTTGGCCGACGCCACCACGTTTCCTGTTGCCTGGTTAACTCCCTTTGACGCCTGGCCCAATTCTCTCAGCAGTTTGCTCTCTCGGCTGGCCTTGACCTTGGAGGACACCACCAGCTGAGCCGTGCTGGCGGCAATGTCGTGGGCACAAGCCATGATTTCCTCAAACTTTCCTGGCCGTTGACGACGCGGTCAGCAGTATCCCTGTTGAGTTTGTGGAAATTGTGTTCAGTGTTAGTGTGATAACGCTACCCTTCTTTCTTTCTTTATTTATTGGTTCCCATTCTACATTTCGGTGTATGGGTTTCTTTCTTTATTGGTTCCCATTCTACATTTCGGTGTATGGGTTTCTTTCTTTATTGGTTCCCATTCTACATTTCGGTGTATGGGTTTCTTTCTTTATTGGTTCCCATTCTACATTTCGGTGTATGGGTTTCTTTCTTTATTGGTTCCCATTCTACATTTCGGTGTATGAGTTTCTTTCTTTCCCATTCTACATTTCGGTTTCTATTGGTTTCTTTTCTTTATTGGTTCCCATTCTACATTTCGGTGTATGGGTTTCTTTCTTTATTGGTTCCCATTCTACATTTCGGTGTATGGGTTTCTTTCTTTATTGGTTCCCATTCTACATTTCGGTGTATGGGTTTCTTTCTTTATTGGTTCCCATTCTACATTTCGGTGTATGGGTTTCTTTCTTTATTGGTTCCCATTCTACATTTCGGTGTATGGGTTAAGATGCCCGAGATGATCTTTCTCCAGGATGCCCTGTATCTATGCTTTAATGCCTCTTTCATATCTTCTTCCCACTTTCTCCGAGGTCTGCCTTTTGGTCTTTTACCATTGTATACTGATTTAGCTATTCTATTGTCATTCGTTCTGTTTACATCCCCAAACTATCTTAATTTTCTGAATTAATTCATTTCTATCTTAATTTTTATGCCATCAGTTTTGGTTTTGATCTCTTATTGTTGTGTTTCTGATTTGGTTCTTGTTGACTATTCTTGTTTACCTACAAATGCCTTTCCTAGATGGTTATATATTGCACTTGCCTTTTGGATTCTCTGGCTGATTTCTTCTCTTAGTTTTCCTTCTAAGTTAATCATTACTCCTAGGTAATTGTAGCTTTGAACTTATTCTAAATTCTCCCTGTCGAATTTAGGATTTTATGTTTTAGCTTCCTTGTTACTAACATTGTTTTGGTTTTCTTTGCATTTACTCTCATTCCCCTTTTATATAGTTCATTGTTCATAATGTTGATATTCAATTGGAGGTCACTTTCTGATTTTCCAAACAGAAATAAATCATCGGCAAATGAAAGCATTGATACCTTTACTGATTTGAGCTTCCACATAGCTACATTCATTTTCTTCATTTTTGAGGATGCCTTTGCGACTGAATTCACAAATGTGATAAACAAAAGAGGACTTAGGATACAACCCTGTCTTACTCTATCTCTACATCAAATTCTTCAGATATGTTTCCAGCTACTCTCACTGTACATGTTGGCTTATTGTAAAAACTTTTAATGGCTTCTATTAAATTTTGCTCTACATTGTGTTCTTTTATGGAATGTCATAGTTCATCCCTCCTCACATTATCAAATGCCTTTTGTAAGTCAATAAAAAAAAACTTATTTTCTATTCTAGTTTATTATAATTTCTTCATTGAAATTTAAAGATGTGTAAGTCTGAATTTTAATTCTAACTGCGACATGTTTACTATTCATCAAAGCTACGTCCCTTTGCTTAGGCACACAGACTGAATAGGGAAGTGACGGCTTAGGCGCACAGACTAGAATTGTGAAGGGCCCTTAATCAGGAAAGGGTTAAAGTTTTAAAAGAGAACGTAAAATGGCAAAGGTCAAAGGTGTGGCTTTTGACGTACAGCAGTGTGAGTAGCGCCCCAACCAACGGCCTTGGCAGCGGACAGCAGGCCTTCCGTCCAGCGGTGATTTTTCTTGTAAAATTCTTTATCCGAGGCTGTGCCCTGGTTGTGGAGACACGACAGGAAAATGTGATAAACAAAAATGTTTCAGTTAAAGGGAGCCTTTTTTAAGGGGAACATAAAAGATATGTGTACCAAAGTTTAAAAAATGCCAGCGTGAGATAGATACAACACGTTACTCAAGCAATGTTTTCTAATTCTAGGCTAGTAGTGATAGATAGGAGAAAAGACAAAAACTCTTACAAATTTGAACAAAATTTAATTTCTTTGCTCACAATAAAATTTAAAAAATCTAAATTGATGTACTCAAGGCAAATTCTAAAACTTTATCTTTTAAAATTGGATAAATATTTTTAAAAAATAAAAATCTTAGCAATAAAGAATAATTTTAAAATGCAGCCAATTTATGAGGCGTTGTAGCTGAACAGTAGCGTTGTGAGCTGGTAATCACGACGACACTGCTTCAAGGTTTTTACAACGTCGTACTCGTAGGAAAAGTACTTCACCCTACTTTCCTCATTTGACTCAGGTGTGAAAAATGAGCACCCAGCTATAGGTAGAGAAAGATCTTGTCGGAGCGTTAGTTCGAAAAGCTTTGCAGATCTGTGCACTGTATGCTCCTCCAGGAGTTAAGAAGGACTTTGAATGAAACGGCCTGGCGGGGGGGATAACGGATGTACAGTCGGTGAGCCTGCACTTGTGCGGGGATACAGACCATAAATCCATCTTTATCTTTTTGTCTAACTCGGCTTAAAGAGTATACAGTTGGACTTACTCTGCCAGAAGACACAATTTCCTTCTGAAGATCTCTGGACTTTTCCACCATGACCTTGATGGCCTGAAAACAAAAAAGTTGAAAACAATGAAAGTTGAAAACAATGAGAGTTGAAAACAATGAGAGTTGAAAACAAAGAGAGTTGAAAACAAAGAGAGTTGAAAACAAAGAGAGTTGAAAACAATTAGATTTGAACACAATAACAGTTGAAAACAAGAAGATTTGAAAACAATGAGAGTTGAAAACAAAGAGTTGAAAACAATGAGAGTTGAAAACAATGAAAATTGAAAGCAAAGAGAGTTGAAAACAATGAGAATTGAAAACAATGAGAGTTGAAAGCAATGAAAATTGAAAGCAAAGAGAGTTGAAAACAATGAGAATTGAAAACAATGAGAGTTGAAAGCAATGAAAATTGAAAGGAATGAGAGTTGAAAACAATAAGATTTGAAAACAATAAGATTTGAAAACAATAAGATTTAGAAACAATTAGATTTGAACACAATAACAGTTGAAAACAAGAAGATTTAGAAAACAATGAAAGTTGAAAGGAATGAGAGTTGAAAACAATAAGATTTCAACACAATGAGAGTGAGTTGGAAACAATGAGTCGAAAACAATGAGAGTCAAAAACAATGAGAGTTGAAAACAATGAGAGTTGAAAACAATGAGAGTTGAAAACAAAGAGAGTTGAAGACACTGAGAATTGAAAACAATGAGAGTTGAAAACAATGAGAGTCAAAAGTTTTGGGTGTTTCATTAAAATTGTATCCCATCCACCTTCTTAGGTTGTGATCTCAGATGCAACTTCTTCTCAAAGACACATAAATACATGACTAGATAGAGATAAAAGAGATAAGACATATATAAAGATTCAATCAAACCCTTTATCAACTTGTACTTAGATTAGCTAACTTGGAACTCAAATCACGCCCCTTTCAACTTCCTAATCTTGAAATGACGAACACGGCTAAAGGCATTTAATTTAAATGCAGCAATCGACGATAATTTGATCATACATTAACTCATCCATATGCACACACACACACACACACACACACACACACACACACACACACACACACACACAAAGATGATCTAATCAACAGACTCTGTACGACACCTACCTTCATGAGATTTGTGCAAGATCCCAGAATGCTTTCGTTGACCTCTAAATTGACCCCTGTGTTGTCTTCTCTAGATTTTTTCAGCATGTCCTGGACAAAAAGCAACATTGCATTGTATGTAAATAAACAACACATATCATACTGACGTATACATGTATAGGAATAGGAAGACTTTTCAGATTGAATAATGACATGAAATGCCAGCACATAACCTAGACCTCAGCAATGAAAACGAAAACCCTTTAAAAACAATTTGTAAACATATTTATCAGCTCAAAATTATATTTGTCCTAACTACTAGAACCTACATATTTAATAGTAATAATAATAATAATAATAATAATAATAATAATAATAATAATAATAATAATAATAATAATAATAATAATAAAAATAATAAAATAATAATAATAATAATAATAATAATAATAATAATAATAATAATAATAATAATAATAATAATAATAATAATAATAATAATAATAATAATAATAATAAATAATAATAATAATAATAATAATAATAATAATAATAATAAATAATAATAATAATAATAACAATACTGCTACTGCTACTACTACTACTACTACTACTACTACTACTACTACTACTACTACTACTACTAATGTATACTTGCATTGCTCACAGTTACCGTTATAGTCAGGGCTCTAGGCAAATTTGACAATTATAGAGTTGTAGTAATCAACATCCGATTCCACGATAATCAATTGTCTTGTCTCACAAACCATCTTCTAACTGAATTTTGATATGATTTGATTTACAAAATCCTACCCAAACCCCGAGATCACTTTAGTTGTGGATGTGGTTAAAATCAAATTGAATCAAATCAAATATCTTCCTTTATAGAAATAAACCAAATTTAGCTCAATCCCTTTCTGATCTATGGGTTTTATTGGTTTTAAACGGTGAAAAGCAAGCTCTAGACTGAGGAAACGAGAAAGTATTCTGGGCCTAGAATTGAATTGAGTGACTTGAATCACACAGAAATAGACACGTTTCCCCAAGAAGAAGAAAATATGCCCGTAGGCAGGTAACAGTAAGTCACCTGGATTTTATTGGCGACCGCCTCGATTTCCAGAGGTCATTCCCCTGCATTTCCATCTTGTTTTCCAGTTGCATCAAATGCTGGATCTGGTTAAGCACCTCATCTCCTCGGCTCACCTTGGCGTCTTCCATCTTGGGTATCAACCCTAAAAGAAATGAAGCCAGTTGCATCAAATGCTGGATGCTAGTTAGCACCTCACTCACTCGACTCTCGGGGGTTCTCAAAATGAAGACACTGGAATGAACACCAGCAAAAATTAAAATTATGGGACAAAATGATAAAAGGGAGTGGAAATGGTGGGACAAAATGAACACCAGCAAAAAAGGGGAGTGGAAATTATGGGACAAAATGAAGACATCAGCAAAAGGGGATTGGAAATGGTGGGACAAAAGTGGAAATTATAGGACAAAATGAAGACACCAGCTAAAGAAGTGGAAATTATGGGACTCCCCTTGCGTTCAGAATAAGGGATTGTGGATCGAATTTCTTCCGTCTCACCTCTAAATGTAGACCGAAAGCACGAATGACAATGAGTAGAAATTTGACCCACTTTAATTTACAACGCTGAACTGTAAAATTACCCAAGTTCCTTCAATGGGATGGACACCATGCAAAAAGATAAAAGATAAAGGCGGATTTGGAGAATCGTATCCCCACACAAGTGCAGGCTCACCGACTGTTCATCATAATTTATCCCCCCAGCAGGCCATTTCATCCAAAGTCCAATCTACCCCCCCCCGACCCAGCAGCATACAGTACAGCAGCCTCTTAGGCACTTCCTATTTACACTCTGACAAGATTTGTCTCTATCTAAAGCGTGGTACTCATTCACACCTGAGTCAAATGAGGAAAGCAGAGTGAAGAACCTTTTACGTAAGAGTACAATGCTGCAAAGTCCCTTCAATGCAATGGGCACAAGCAAGCTGGAGGCGAATTTTTTATGGAACAAAAAAGTTAAGCTTCTATGGTGTGAAGTGAAACAGGTGATAACCCTCCACTTTCTGAACAGAAGATGCATGTTTTACCCCAAGTTGATGCCAGAACCCTTTTGCACCTGGGTGGTGGCGAGGGAAATGTATGTTTGGGGGGGGGGGGGGTTTTATTCCTTCAAACACAAGTTTGGACCTAACAGTGGCCGGATTGAACCCAGTCCTCACAATCCCATGTCAAACAGCTACCCCACTTGTCTACTGATTGTGCCATTTTAATGGACATCAAAACGTTCAGAGGTAAATGTAGTATTGATGATGAGCACTGTAAAAATGTTTTTAAAAAAATCATTCTTACCAAAACTTACTGTTTCTTTTCAAAGCAATGAATAAACCCTACAATGTAAGATTGTTTTCAAAACACGGTGACAGACTTTGACTTGGGGTTCAGGGCCAGGCGCCGAGCATGTGAGTCTCAGATCTCTGGTTTACCCCCCCCCGCCACCTCCCTCCAGACTCTTAACCGTAACTGAGTTTACCTTGTGTAGGCTTTATCATTACAGCAACTCACCTTTCTCTATTGCTTCCAACAAGTTTATGGACTCTTTCCTGAGTTGCGACATGCGTTGGCAAGTTCTTTGGAAGAAACAAAATTTTAATAAAGAAAAAAAAACCCAATCAACAAGAGGCCAAAAGATAACAATAAACATAACATAACTATGATACCGTAAACAACGGTGATTTATCACCTTTCCTTTGTTTTTCAAGTTTTGACACGTTTATACTTTTGGTATTTATTGTGTATAAAATTTGAATTTTTTGTGTGATTCCGTCATGCTCTTTTTGTATCATTCAAAGCTTACGGGCATAGTCAAAAATACTAGTGTATATATATATATATATCAGTATTTAAATAAAGCAAATATAAAATTTAAATAAAGCAAATATAAAAGGCCTCTAAGGAACTGAAAATAATGATCACGCCTCGCCCTACCTTCTCCTGGTTCAACCTGGGCAGCGTGTGAAGTAGCATATCCCTGGACGATACAGTCTGACAAGTAATGAGCAAATTCTGTGACTGAGGCAACCAGGTCGTCCAAACCTTGAGAACAAACAAACAAACAAACAAAAAACAAACGTTAATGGAAATAACCTTGATTTAAAACGACTTACTTCTTATATGTGCTTTATTGAAATGTAGCCCCTTTCCACCGTAGTCAGTAATTTGATACAAACCACGTAGGTAAGCTAGGAAACAAAAGTCAGAGAAAGCAGACTCGTGCGTGTAAAGAGAAGGGATATGGAATGTATTGGACAGAAGATGTTGCGGATGGACATACCGGGCAGAGGAAAGAGAGGAAGATCAAAACGAAGATAATAATATATGGATATGATGCAGGAAGACATGAAGGTAGTTGGTGCAGGAGATGGGGACGAACAGGATAGGACAAGGTGGAGAAAGATGATCTGCTGTGGCGATCCCTAACAGGATTAGCTGAAAGACGAAGAAGAGAAGAAGAAAGAAAAGAAGATGAAGTAGAGATGAAGAAGAAGAAGAAGAAGAAGAAGAAGAAGAAGGAAGAAGAAGAAGAAGAAGAAGAAGAAGAAATAAGAAGAAGAAGAAGAAGACGACCGTGGAAGAAGAAGAAGAAGAAGAAGAAGAAGAAGAAGAAGAAGAAGAAGAAGAAGAAGAAGAAGAAGAAGAAGAAAAGAAAGAAGACAGTGATCTCAGGGTGAAATCAGAAAAACAGTGAGATGAAAGACAAGGTGAGGAAGGAAAGAAGTAGAACCTAGCAGGGAACCTACCACCAGTCCACTAAGACTTGGCAAAAAGTGATGTGTCATCAAATAACAAATCAGTCCACTTCACTCAATTACTCACATCCTTTCTATCCATATGACTGAATTCATTCTCTGATTATTGCGTTATATGTCTATATAAATAAGAAGTCAGTAAAAATATGTTTGGATTCCTAAAACACAAAGTTACTTTAACCATCGGGTTAACAGTACCTTCTGTCAGTGTTTTGTGAAGTCCGTTGTCTTTGCAAAAGCTTACCTGTGTTTTTCTAAAAAAAATACTGGCTTTAAAAATTAGTGCAAAACTTACAAACAAAAAAGACTTCACTAAGTGAATAACTCACTACAGCAATACAGATCCCCCCCTACCCCCCAACCCATCATCACCACCTAAACCAAACAAACAAGCCCCCCCCAAACAAACATACACCCCTCAACATCTCAAGATAAAGTCTAAGATCACTGCATATGGTGGATGTGAGTCAATATATGATTAAAGCAACTGTAGCAAAATTTCACCATTACAGCCTTATTCATCAAATTTCACCATTACAACCTTATTCATCCAAATTTCACCATAACAACCTTATCCATCAAATTTCACCATAACAACCTTATCCATCAAATTTCACCATAACAACCATATCCTTCATTTCAAATTATCCATCAAATTTCACCATAACAGCCGTATCCATCAAATTTCACCATAACAACCTTATCCATCAAATTTCATCATAACAGCCTTATCCATCAAATTTCACCATAACAACCATATCCTTCAAATTTCACCATAACAGCCTTATCCATCAAATTTCACCATAACAACCGTATCCATCAAATTTCACCATAACAACCTTATCCATCAAATTTCATCATAACAGCCATCCATCAAATTTGACCATAACAACCTTCCATCAAATTTCACCATAACAGCCTTATCCATCAAATTTCACCACAACAACCATATCCATCAAATTTCCTCACAGCCATATCCACCAAATTTCACCATTACAGCCCCATCCATCATATTTTCCCATGGCAGCCTACCCTATCCATTGCGGCCTAAAGCCATAAATCTACACGTGTAGTTTACACTCTTACGGCGCTGTCTGACTTGTAATGCCCGGAGCTTGTCTGCAGTTTGTTCAGGCACATCAGGACGGGTGTGGCCCTGGATGTCAGGTATTCTAGCACAGGGGAAAAAAACAAAGACGTTATAATTATATTGAAAACCATGTGATAACGACATTATATAACTTGCTCTGAATGACAATGAAATAATGACCAATAAACATAACACAGCATAAAGATAAAAGACAGCGGTTGAACTTGTAAGTAGCTTGTCCAAACCGCCCTGTATTTCTGTTCACCACGACGCCAGTCGCAGGTTTCACTAATTTTTGGGCCTATTCACCTTGCGCCCTCTCCTCTATACAACGTAGTAGTAGCGTAATATGGCTTACACCATTGGACAGATCTATTCAAGCCCTTTCCAACCATGCGTGTTGTGATAGGGAATGTGTAATACAATGTTCTCTCACACTTTAGTAAATGAGGGTGGTCAGACGCGAAAGCCAGTGGCAAGCCAGGAAAAACCAGCTCAGACACCACTCTCTCTTTCTCTGCCTTATGCGAAAGCTCAATGAATGGTAGTCGGCTCTGATTGGTCGAATCAGATTGTGTTAAAAATGGGCTTTACAATGATACCCCATAGTCCCACTGATGTCAAAGTTAAGGCAGCCCGAAGACTCGTGGAGGGTGGGATCATCTACTCCCGCACAGGTGCTTACCTGTCCACTGCCTGGTTTTTAAGAGATATAGAAGGTTGAATTTGGCGTTTCAGCCCATTTTAAAATTGAACAAATTTTCGAAAAATTAAAAAATTAAAAACTTTGTTTAATATTGTCCTACAGAAATGATTTTGGTATCAAATTACTCAGGTAATAAAGTTCTACCCAGTGGTAGCAATTGTTTTTCCATTGCTTACACTTGACATTTCGGTTTGGACTACCTATTGTAAGTCTGTAGCCCTGCACAAGTACAAGCTCACCAACTTTTCATCATTTCACCCCCTAGCAGGCCATCTGAATCAAAGTCCTCAACGCCCTAGAAAGCTGACGTACAGCACGATTGCCAGTGTTAAGACACTGAACATTAAAGCTTGAAACAAAAATCCTTCTTCTCCTATCCCATACCTGGGGTACTTATTCCCACACCTCTCAATCAATTGAAAGGAGTAGAGGAGTGGAGTGGAGTGGAGTGCCTCTTTCCTAAGCATACAACATGGTGGAAAAAAAAAAAAACAACCCGGGGCCAACGACTGTCTCTGAGATTACAAACTCATAACACTTGCATGTTGTACTGTAATGCAAACCACTTGCATGTTGTGCTGTAATGCAAACCACTTGCATGTTGTGCTGTAATGCAAACCACTGTATGTTGTACTGTAATGCAAACCAATGTATGTTGTACTGTAATGCAAACCAATGTATTGTACTGTAATGCAAACCACTTGCATGTTGTGCTGTAATGCAAACCACTGTATGTTGTACTGTAATGCAAACCAATGTATGTTGTACTGTAATGCAAACCAATGTATGTTGTACTGTAATGCAAACCAATGTTGTACTGTAATGCAAACCAATGTATGTTGTACTGTAATGCAAACCACTTGCATGTTGTACTGTAATGCAAACCAATGTATGTTGTACTGTAATGCAAACCAATGTATGTTGTACTGTAATGCAAACCACTTGCATGTTGTACTGTAATGCAAACCAATGTATGTTGTACTGTAATTATGTTGTAATGCACTGTACTTGTAATGCAAACCACTTGCATGTTGTACTGTAATGCAAACCACTTGCATGTTGTACTGTAATGTAATGCAAACCACTTCTATGTTGTACTGTAATGCAAACCAATGTATGTTGTACTGTAATGCAAACCACTTGCATGTTGTACTGTAATGCAAACCAATGTATGTTGTACTGTAATGCAAACCACTTGCATGTTGTACTGTAATGCAAACCACTTGCATGTTGTACTGTAATGCAAACCACTTGCATGTTGTACTGTAATGCAAACCAATGTATGTTGTACTGTAATGCAAACCACTTGCATGTTGTACTGTAATGCAAACCACTTGCATGTTGTACTGTAATGCAAACCACTTGCATGTTGTTGTAATGCAAAACCACTGCATGTTGTGCTGTAATGCAAACCAATGTATGTTGTGCTGTAATGCAAACCACTTGTATGTTGTGCTGTAATGCAAACCACTTGCATGTTGTACTGTAATGCAAACCAATGTATGTTGTACTGTAATGCAAACCACTTGCATGTTGTACTGTAATGCAAACCAATGCATGTTGTGCTGTAATGCAAACCACTTTGCATGTTGTGCTGCTAATGCAAAACCACTGCATGTTGTGCTGTAATGCAAACCATCGTATGTTGTGCTGTAATGCAAACCAATACATGTTGTGCTGTAATGCAAACCAATGCATTTGCAAACCAATGCATGTTGTGCTGTAATGCAAACCAATGCATGTTGTGCTGTAATGCAAACCAATGCATGTTGTACTGCAATGCAAACCAATGCATGTTGTGTTGTAATGCAAACCAATGCAATGCAAACCAATGCATGTTGTGCTGCAATGCAAACCAATGCATGTTGTGCTGCAATGCAAACCAATGCATGTTGTGCTGTATCAAACCAATGCATGTTGTGCTGTAATGCAAACCAATGCATGTTGTGCTGTAATGCAAACCAAATGCATTTTGTGCTGCAATGCAAACCAATGCATGTTGTGCTGTAATGCAAACCAATGCATGTTGTGCTGTAATGCAAACCAATGCATGTTGTGCTGTAATGCAAACCAATGCATGTTGTGCTGTAATGCAAACCACTGCGTGTTGTGCTGCAATGCAAACCAATGCATGTTACACTTGTTCTCCATTCTTCACAATACAAAATGCATGTTGAATGCAAACCAATTATTTTTGCACTGTTTGTTTTAAACCCATAGATGAAATGTGTTGTGCTGTAATTTATGTAACACACTGAATCACATTCAAATACGAGAAATTAGATGTGTACTTCAGTCTCACTATTCTTAATTAACACAAAATTTTCACTTTTCTAAAATTTAATTCTTTCCTCATATTCAACACACTTGAATTGTTGTGCTATGAACAATTGTTTTTAGGAGACAATTCTATGTTGTTTTTAAACATTTGCCAAAAAATTTAATTTCTTAAAGTGTAAAAAGTCATAGAACAATTGTTGACCGGGAAAACACACAAACATCAAAAAGACCAAAAATATCTTTGCAAAAGTGTAAAAAACAAAAAGACAAAAAGACAGACAAAAATGACAAAAAGACAAAAAGACAAAAACAAAAAGACAAAAAGACAAAAAGACAAAAAACACAAAAAGACAAAAAGACAAAAAGACAAAAACAGAAAAAGACAAAAAGACAAATACAGCAAATGACTGCGTCAACCAAAATGTTTTGACTGTGGCTGTGAGTGTGTGTACCTGCGGAACAAGTGCTGGCCGCGTGGGCTGGGTTCTCCCCCTGTTCTATGGAGTCGTTGATCATCACAATCGCTTCTTTGACGCTTACGCCTGAGGTTTGGGAAAGACAATAACAAAATAACAGGTCGTACGCGTACTTTGGCAAAAAAAAGGGAAAAACTCTGCATCATTTGACTTCATATACATAAATAAAATTCCACTGCTGAAAAAAAACCCAACTCACAACAAATAACAAATTAATTATAACTTGACATCATCAAGGCTGTTTAACCATTAATCTAAGTTTCTTCTTGAAAAAATCGTTTTGCTAGGTCCCTTATTATAAGTGATAAACTAAATTACATCAAACATTGATGCACACTTTCTTTTCTTACCCGGTACGTTTAACCGCTGACCTATCTGAGTGTCTGACCTATCTGAGTGTCTGACCTATCTAGTGTCTGAAAATCTAAGTGTCTGGTTCAAGTGTCCTCGTCTGTGAAAATTTCATTTTTGCTACGCCAGGTATAAGTGATAACAAATTATATGAAACTTTAATGCTCAGTTTCTTTTTTCTTCTCCCCCCCCCCCCCCCCGGTATGTTTGACCGCTGATCTATCTGTCTGAGAGTCTAAACATCTAAGTGTCAGATTAAGGTGTCTCTGTGATCTCTCTGTCTATCTCTTTCTCTCTCTCTCTCTCTCTCTCTCTCTCTCTCTCTCTCTCTCTCTCTCTCTCTCTCTGTAGATGTAATTATGAAGAGTTGAAAACACGGGCACCCCTGTAGTGTGTAAATGTATGTCTGTCTGCCTGTATGTGTACATGTGTTTGTTGTACTTCACTTATTCAATGTATAGGTGACATAATAGAGTAGTTACATATATAACTAAATATATCGGCAGTGAAAGTATAAACTGTGTAAGTCTAAGATTAGTAACACCTTTCCCCCCCCCACTTTTAACAATAGGAGGCCCCTATGCTTTGTCTAGTTAGGATTCCATAGCACAAGAACCAATAGAAACCCATATAATTACCATATGAGCATTATCCCTATTGGGTCTAGTTTTTGACACTTGCAATCTGTGTATCCCTATTGGGTCTAGTTTTTGACACTTGCAATCCGTGTATCCCTATTGGGTCTAGTTTTTGATACTTGCAATCTGTGTATCCCTATTGGGTCTAGTTTTTGACACTTGCAAACTGTGTATCCCTATTGGGTCTAGTTTTTGACACTTGCAACCTGTGTATCCCTATTGGGTCTAGTTTTTGACACTTGCAAACCGTATATCCAAATTGGGTCTAGTTTTTGACACTTGCAATCCGTATATCCAAATTGGGTCTAGTTTTTGACACTTGCAATCTGTGTATCCCTATTGGGTCTAGTTTTTGACACTTGCAATCTGTATCCCTATTGGGTCTAGTTTTTGACACTTGCAATCTGTGTATCCCTATTGGGTCTAGTTTTTGACACTTTGCAGACCGTGCATGTCTATCCCTATTGAAAAAAGGTTTTGACATTTGCAGACCGTTTGTCTGGGAAAAAAATGCGCATGTTTTTTTTTTGATTTTTCTCAAAGCATCCAAAATTAGATTACACTGTTTGCAACTTTCACCGTCGACATGATGATATGACTGCATACACATGCTAAGAAAAGTGCTAAGAAAAGGTGTTTTACAACTGACACACCAGACTTCAAAAGGAAATATGTTATTACATCAAATAAGGTAATGAAAGGGAAACACAAAAGACGTTGAGACGTGCCACGGGGTGGTTTGCCTTACACAGCATCTGTTTCCGCAAGTTTTCCAATTCAGCTGTCGATTGGCCCTGTAGCAAATCCTTCTCCCGTCCCAGCTCATTGCAACGGCCAGTGAGTGTCACTAGCTGTTTCTCTAATTCTGACTGAAGGCGATCTCTCTCCGCCCTCCGCCTCAGACAACTTGTTTTGGGTCTCGTCCAGTCGACTTCTGTTAGAAGAAAACGTTAAATGCGGTGTGACAGAATGGAAATAAATTAAACATTCATGTCAGTCAATGACTGAACATAGACAATAAAAAAATAAAAATTTGGTTCTTGACAGAAACAAATTCTTTTTTTCCTTCTGTTTTTAAGTCAAACATTACCAAGTGCATACAATGCATTAAAAGAAGAAAAAAACAAAGGGACAATGAGATAAAAAGCTAGACCCACAAACACGCACGCACACACACACACACACACACAGAATGAATAGATATAAAGACAGAAATGGATTTATAGTTCATATCCCAGCACACACGTGCAGGGTCACAGACTGTACATAATGTACAACATAATTTCTCCCAGCAGACTGCTGCATTCCTCAAAGTCCTTCTCAAGTCCATGAAGAGAAGTCATAAAAAACCTGCACCAAAGTTTAAACACCGCAGCAAAAGAAGTCACAACAAGCTATACCGGGCAAGAAAAAAGAGATCCGCACCACACGCGCAGACTGACCTAGTCTGGACTCTACGTTGTCTTTTGCCCGTCTTGGTTTGCTGTAGATAAGAGTGGTACTATTTCGGCCACAAGAGTCAAGCATTGGGAGGCTGTTAACATTATTGGTGTTTTAGACGGACTGAAATCAACAAAATTAGCCTCAATATAATATCGTACCAAACTAGAGCAAGCAGGAAAAATATGTCCAGTGAACAGTGACTTCGTATAACATATAAAAAAGCCAAGTGTTGCATGCCACCACGCACGCAGACTGACCTAGTCTGGACTCCACGTTGTCTTTGTCCGTCTTGGTTTGCTGTAGCTGCAACTCCAACGAGTCCCTGGCCTCGGCCAGCTCCTGCTCTTTCTCCTGGGCCTGGTCGTTGGTCATTCTCAGCTGGCTGGACACTGTGGTCAGCTGGTGTTCCTGGCATCCACGTCAGACTCCAGCTTGGCTTTCTCCTCTTCCAAATTTTTCACTTTGGCCTCTAGATCCTGGAGAAAATAGAAACGTTTGATTTGATTTGATTTGATTTGATTTGATTTGATTTACCATCATCCACAAATAAGGTGATCTCAGGGATGTTTGGTAGGAATTTCTTTTCAATTTTGCCCGGACTGCCCTGTAAACAGCCAAGGGATCTTTAATGTGTACAGTGTTGTGATCTGCACACGGGACCTCCTTTTTGTCGTCCGTCTCCGATGGGACTAGGTGTCAATCCCCGTATCTGGACCGGGGGAGGGGGGGGAGATTAGATTTTGCTCAATCGTTGGCGGGGCTCAAACGCACTACCTTTTTGTTGAAAGGCTGACAACTTGCCTCTGGACCACCGAGTCCCCAATAGAAACGTAATATGTTCACAGTGGACCAAATAGACAGAAGGATATTACCACCTGGAAAGCAGCAGCAAAAGTTTGTGTCATATATGATGATTATTTTTATTTCATAAGTAGATCTAGGCCTCCAAACATTTGAAATTGAAATTCTGAACATAATTACGTCACTTCTGACACATGGAAATTTTGTTTTATTTAACTTTTAAAAATAATTCCCATCTAACGCCTTCTCTTAACTGACATTAATGAAGTATTTTTTAGGGACGTAAAAATAAGAATTATAATTTCTTTCCCATGAAATAGTTCCAAGACTTTTACAGATCAAATTTTCTTCACCACTCCCGTTGTTGTTTTTTGTACTCTT
This sequence comes from Doris montereyensis, assembly GCA_037039925.1. Taxonomy (NCBI): domain Eukaryota; kingdom Metazoa; phylum Mollusca; class Gastropoda; order Nudibranchia; family Dorididae; genus Doris; species Doris montereyensis. Next base: position 40,770 of record JAXRKP010002129.1, on the reverse strand, counting down.
GATTGTATTATTTTTTCATAACGGAGCAGAGCAAGAGTTACACGGTATTAATCACTGTTTATTCTCATAACTAAAACTATATTGTAGAATTTCTCAGGATCTGAGGCTCCAGAAAGGCGTAAATGAAAGAAAAGTTTCTTCAAGGCCGTTATCTCTTATAGAGAATGCAGTTGTATCACCCATAAAGAAGGTAGTTGTATCACCCATAGAGAATACAGTTGTATCACCAATAGAGAATGCAGTTGTATCACCCATAAAGAAGGTAGTTGTATCACCCATAGAGAATACAGTTGTATCACCCATAAAGAAGGTAGTTGTATCACCCATAGAGAATACAGTTGTATCACCAATAGAGAATGCAGTTGTATCACCAATAGAGAATGCAGTTGTATCACCCATAGAGAATGCAGTTGTATCACCCATAGAGAATGCAGTTGTATCACCAATAGAGAATACAGTTGTATCACCCATAGAGAAAGCAGTTGTATCACCCATAGAGAATGCAGTTGTATCACCCATAGAGAATGCAGTTGTATCACCCATAGAGAAAGCAGTTGTATTACCAATAGAGAAAGCAGTTGTATCACCCATAGAGAAAGCAGTTGCATCACCCATAGAGAATGCAGTTGTATCACCAATAGAGAAAGCAGTTGTATCACCCATAGAGAAAGCAGTTGTATCACCCATAGAGAAAGCAGTTGTATCACCCATAGAGAAAGCAGTTGTATCACCCATACCCCTAGAAATGCAGTTGTATCACCCATAGAGAATATAGTTGTAATACCCTAGAGAATGCAGTTGTATCACCCATAGAGAATGCAGTTGTAATACCCCTAGAGAATGCAGTTGTATCACCCATAGAGAATGTAGTTGTATCACCTGTAGAGAATGTAGTTGTATCACCCATAGAGAAAGCAGTTGTATCACCCATAGAGAATATCACCCATAGAGAAAGCAGTTGTATCACCCATAGAGAATATCACCCATAGAGAAAGCAGTTGTATCACCCATAGAGAAAGCAGTTGTATCACCCATAGAGAAAGCACCCATAGAGAAAGCAGTTGTATCACCCATAGATCACCTATAGAGAATGTAGTTGTATCACCCATAGAGAATGCAGTTGTAATACCCATAGAGAAAGCAGTTGTATCACCCATAGAGAAAGCAGTTGTATCTCCCATAGAGAAAGCAGTTGTATCACCTATAGAGAAAGCAGTTGTATCACCTATAGAGAATGTAGTTGTATCACTCATAGAGAATGCAGTTGTAATACTCATAGAGAAAGCAGTTGTATTACCCATAGAGAAAGCAGTTGTATCGCTCATAGAGAATGTAGTCTATCGCAGTTTCTGTAGCGTGGAGCTAAATAAGTGATAAGACATCACCCTACTGGACAGGACTCTAAATTTGTTGCAGGTTGTTACTCCCAACTGCTGATAGTACCCATTTGCACATGGGTCGAGTGGGAACACGGGGTCAAGTGCCTGTCCCCAAGGAACACAATGTCATACCTCACAATGCCAAGTCTGGCAAACCTTTTTGATTTGATATTACCTACATACACATCTAAGGTGGGTGGGTTTTTATTACCTGGAAATTTTTCAACGTGTCAGGCACAAACCCACAACCTTCTGGTTGAGACACCAACTCCTACCACCTCTGGACCATAGGAGTCCCCAAGTCCAGCAGCCCACACAGTGAGCCCGTCAATGCCAATCAAACACGCGTAGGTTCACTGAAGTTAAGATCCTTTTCTTTTTTAAACACAGACATGACGTGGAGATGAAATTAAAAGGTTCACAGGTACTGTACTTCCTGCCCAGTTTACTTCCCTTGTTCCCTGGTCTTCAAAAATGACCCCACTCACCATCAGTGATGGATGTCAGTCAGGGCCGGAAAATCAATTGAAAGGAAGGAACTAGATGAGAGAGACAGGATGTGAACGAAGGATAGGTTTGTTTCATTGAAACTTACCCCACACCATTTGCGGTGATCTCAGGGTGGATTGGGAAGGAAAAAACCAAGATGTGGAATATGGGTGATGGAAGGCAAAGAAAGAAATAGGACCTACCAGCAATGCCTACCAACAGCCCGCTGAAGGAAAGAAAGGAAGGAGGTAGAACCTGCCAGCGTCTCAAACAACCGCCGGCACATTTCACCTCAACTGTGCCCACCAAATCAAGAGACAAACAGAATGCCCCAGGGATGTACGAGAAATCAAGGTTAAAAACAAAACTCACACGACAGCAAAACAGTCTTGAGCTCAATGAGCCACGCGCATTAAAAACAGCATTCAAACACTTAGATTGAGGCAGCATTCGTGAAACAGAATATCCTCAAAATCACCACATGCTATGCTCTCGTCCACACGATGAGCATTTTTTCAGTGAGCAGGAGCGCCACGAACAAAACACGGAAGCACAAAATGCTCTAATGGCGTGGACAGTTTTTGGTTGTTTTTCTTGTCCACCACGAAGGTCACACAGGCCAAACGTGTCCCGGCCACAACAGAAAACTCTGTGCACAGCCTCTTTCTGGAACAGCAGTCCACACGAGCACAAAATGCATCTGGAGCTGACGTGACACAGCATTATTTAGTGGATGCGGACAGGCTCTGTAGACACAAACCCCAAAGAGAAATGCCACAACTCACTGGAAAAATGTAGCATAAACAACACAAAAACCAAGCCGAACCAAACCCAAAGACCAGTTGACTTGTGGTGAAGGAGGATTCACCACTACAACCGGTAGCAAGGCCATAAACCCACGCAGCTGATTCTACTTACACACCACATATCTGTCAACCTTTTAAAAAAAAAAAAGGCTTTTCGAGGTTTATACAGGCGCACAGACTCAAAGCCCAAAAATCGAAAGGAATATCTTTTTACGTACCGGTTGGTAGCTATGACACTAGAAAGATTTCCATACACCTTGTTACAAGGCCATAAACCCACACATCTGATGTTGCTAGCACACTAGAAAGAAAGATTTCCATACACCTTGTTACAAGGCCATAAACCCACACATTTGATGTTGCTAGCACACTAGAAAGAAAGATTTCCATACACCTTGTTACAAGGCCATAAACCCACATCTGATGTTGCTATCTGATTTCCTTTCACTTTGTTACAAGGCCATAAACACATTTGATGTTGCTAAGAAAGATTTCCTTTCACTTTGTTACAAGGCCATAAACCCACACATTTGATGTTGCTAACACACCTAGAAAGAAAGATTTCCTTTCACCTTGTTACAAGACCATAAACCCACACATCTGATGTTGCTAACACACTAGAAAAAAGATTTCCATTCACCTTGTTACAAGACCATAAACCCACACATCTGATGTTGCTAACACACTAGAAAGAAAGATTTCCTTTCACCTTGTTAATAAACCCACACATCTGATGTTGCTAACACACTTCACCTTGTTACAAGGCCATAAACCCACACATCTGATGTTGCTAACACACTAGAAAGAAAGGTTTCGATCAGGGTAAAGAAGGGTAACACACAAAATGTGTATGTCTGACTTCCTTACACATTCAAGCTTTGGGTTGAAGACTTTCACAAGCAGACTGGGAGATGTGTTCATACTACCTGAGTTCTTGCACCGCATCTACAGCTACAGCTACAGCTACAGCTACAGCTACAGCACCACCATCTCTGCACAACGATGCCTGAGTGGGTGGTGAACAAAATGTTCATCAGTTCTTCCTTCCTGGTAATAGGGAGGCCATCAATATACTGAATCTATAATAATAATAATAATAATAACAATAATAACAATAACAATAATAATAAGGATAACGCCTTATTGTTACCGTATGGACATAAAACATCCACCACAAACAGGCACTTACGTTGGACTTTTGCCAGCAGTCGTAGAATCCGTCAAGACCAGACGCCTAAAACAGCGGATTCGATCAATGCCGAAAAGAAAGAGAAGGATAGCTGCATTTTATACGTGAATCTTTACGAGAGAGAGAAAAGGACAAAAAATTCCACACAAAAAAAACAACCTCCAAACAAACAAACACCACCATGCAGGTTGGTCACGAGGGAGGGTCATGCACCACGTGGAAGACTCCAGAACGAATACGATAACATATCATTTTATGCCATCACAACAACAACCGGACAGACCATTTCAAACAGACAATCATGCAGAGTGAGAACGGTGCCATCTCTGGATAAAGCAAGCACAAAATCAACCAACAAAAGAATTAACGGGATGACATACATACACACACACACACACACACACACACACACACACACACATACACGGCACAACGCAAGGCAGAACACCGTGAACCAATCAGAAAGCTCTGGCCAATGAAACTCAAAAGCATGTGCGGCACAGGTGGTTTTTCTAGGGCTGTTTTTCTATTGACCATTAGGTTGTTTTTCTATTGACCATTAGGTTGTTTTTCTATTGACCATTAGGTTGTTTTTCTATTGACCATTAGGTTGTTTTTCTATTGACCATTAGGTTGTTTTTCTATTGACCATTAAGTTGTTTTTCACCTCTCGGAGGGTCCTTCAAACAGTTTCACAGAACACGAGGAGCAGAAGACGATAAGAGGGTTTTGAATACTGACAAGTAGCACTCTTGTTTGTAAGCAGTAAACCAAGTGTGATGAGATGTGAAAAGACTGGAGGAAGGCTTGTTTGTTTCGTTAAAACATGCCCCTTCAACCGTATACGATGATCTCAAAGTCAAACCAAGAGGAAACAGCAAAAATAGAAGATCTGTGAAAGAGGGGGAAAGGAAAGAAGTAGGGAAGTAGGCCCTACCAGTAGGATCCATCAACCGCTCACTGGACAAAGGGCATTGTTTATTTACCCCGTCCACCATTTGCGATGATCTCAGTGGCGAAAGGCAATAAGTTAAGTGTAAGAACAGAGTTTCAAGCCGGAAAAACCCCATGTCCCAATTGGACAGAGCTCCTCCGCCAGCATCTAATAGAAAAGTGGGTATGTCTTTGTATTTCTCTGAAAATAGCGAGGAAAAACGTCTTGAGGGAAACTTTGATAATAATAAAAAAATAGAGAGGTCTAAAAATTGTGTTCCGCACGCTACAAAAGTCCAAACCTGTTTCTGAATGTCCAATTTGGAGTTAAAACTGGAGACCTCGGCCAGCTGCCTCGACACGTCATCCGCCGACTTCTGCAAGTTGTCCTGGACCAGTTTTTCTCTTCCTGCATTCGGTTCAGTTCTAGTTGGTTGTCCTACATGCAAAGGACAAATAGGAAAGGTGTGGATTGTGACATTTTCTACTACAGTGTTGACATACCCAGTTGCTACGCCAGCCCTGATTATTGAAACGTCCCTACCAGAATCCATCAATCTTGAAATATCTCCACCTTCAAAATCCACCAATTCTTAAGTATCTCTACCTAATTCTTAAAGGCCTAAAATTTCTCTACCCAAATACTCCAATCCTGAAACATTTCTACCTAAATACTCCAATCTAAAGTATCTCTACCCAAATACTCCAATCTTAAAGTATATCTACCCAAAAACTCCAATCTTAAAGTATATCTACTCAAATACTCTAATCCTGAAATATCTCTACCATAATACTTAAATTTTAAAGTTTCTCTTTCCCAAATACTCCATTCTTAAAGCATATCTACCCAAATATTCCATCTTAAAGTATATCTACCCAAATATTCCAATCTTAAAGTATATCTACCCAAATACTCCAATCCTGAATATATCTACCCAAATTCTTCAATCCTGAATATATCTTCCCAAATATTCCAATCCTGAAATATATCTACCCAAATACTCCAATCCTGAATATATCTACCATAATACTCCAATCCTGAAATATATCTTCCCAAATATTCCAATCCTGAATATATCTACCCAAATAGTTCAATCCTGAAATACATCTACCCAAATATTCCAATCCTGAAATATATCCACCCAAATATTCCTATCCTGAAATATATCTACCCAAATATTCCAATCCTGAAATATATCTACCCAAATATTCCAATCCTGAAATATATCTACCCAAATATTCCAATCCTGAAATATATCTACTCAAAAATTCCACCCAAATACTCCAATCCTGAATATATCTACCCAAATACTCTAATCCTGAATATATCTACCCAAATACTCTAATCCTGAATATATCTACCCAAATACTCCAATCCTCATATATCATATATCTTTACCCAAATACTCCGATCCTCATATATTTTTACCCAAATACTCCAATCCTCATATATCTTTACCCAAATACTCCAATCCTCATATATCTACCCAAATACTCCAATCTTCAAATATCTTCATCCAAATACTCTAAACCTCATTAATCCGTACCCAAATACTTTAATCCTCAAATACTCCCCACTTCTGAAATATTTCTACACCCCCCCCCTTTTCCCATGCCTGTTTGTGCATCCTGGGCACACCATGTGCAATTTTAGGGTTAAATATTTTGGCACAGACACAACACAATCATTGGGGTGGGGGTGGGGGGGGGGTGAGAAACCATTCTAGCACATGATGGTAAGGATGATTTATGGTGAAGAGGATTTATGATAATGGTAAATACGTCAGACATCATATCAATTCAAATTAAACATCTTTGTTAGGGGGATAGGCAGATGTAGTATGAGTGTGGAGGAATGACATGAAAATCTTCATTAGAAACCTTTGTCCTCCAGCCACCCCATAGATTGATGCCACACTGACAACTACAAGATTTTTCTGCATTAAAATATATAAAACACAGCCCTCCTACTTCACTCACTCACCCATCACACACAAATATAAGCACACATAGTCTCTCTCTCTCTCTCTCTCTCTCTCTCTCTCTCTCTCTCTCTCTCTCTCTCTCTCTCTCTCTCTCTCCCTCGCTCCCCTCCCTCCCTCCCTCCCTCCCTCCCTCCCTCCCTCCCTCCCTCCCTCCGTCCGTCCGTCCGTCCGTCTCTCTCTCTCTCTCTCTCTCTCTCTCTCTCTCTCTCTCTCTCTCTCTCTCTCTCTCTCTCTCTCTCTCTCTCTCTCTCTCTCCCTCCCTCCCTCCCTCCCTCCCACCACCTCTCTCTCTCTCTCTCTCTCACACACACACACACACACAGAGACACATACACAACTCTCAATAAAACTAAAGTACAAATGAAAATAGCATAGCATATGTCTGTGATGAAAAGTAGCAGTGAGTCGTGGTAATGTGTGGTAGTATGGTAGTAAACATCACACACAGTTATACATGGCTTCTTCTTGCTTTAGCTCTTATCCCCCCCCCCCTCCATCCCCTCCAGAAACATAGAAATCAATTTCCATACTATAGAACATACCAAGTGAAAGAAATGACATTGAATAATATATCAAAGCCCCATAGGAACAAAGACAAGACAAATACAAGGAATAGACCGACACAAAAAACCCTGGTCACAATGGGGATCGAACCTGTGACCTCTGTGTCAGCACCCATCGCCTTGCCATGAAAAAAAAACATGCTACCACCAGCGGAGATAACTACACTCCTTGGGTGCAGACACAGAGGTCGCGGGTTCGATCCCCATGGTGGCCAGGGTTTTTTTTGGGGGTCTATTCCTTGTATTTGTCTCGTTTTTGTTCCAATGGGGCTTTAATATTACTCAATGTCATTTCTTCACTTTCGACATGCGCCTTGCCTAACTGTTTGTTTTTAGAGCATTCAAGGAACACACACACATAAACCCCCACCCTCCACCCCCCCACACAAAAAAAGATTTATCCATATATGAGACAATAACTAAATAAACAACATGCTTTGAGAGAATCCTTATAAAGACCAACAACGCATACATATTATGTACACATGTGTGTACGTGTACTGTCTTAAAATGACATCAATCAATCAATGTAATGATGACAATGACAGACAGGAAGTGTACATGCACATGATGCTAGTGTTCATATAAATGTCTAAAGATAGAGGAGGTGGAAACGATGAAAATGTTCCAGTCTTGCCTCGTTTGGAATCGCCCACGTCACAAAAAAAATTTCTTTCTTTTTAAAAAAAATAGACATGAAATTTTCAAGTTAAGCTCATCGTAACAATTCACAGACAATTGAACTTTTAATCTACTCATTTATAAATTAAAATCAATGTTGACATTTGTGTCCAATTTTACTGTTTAAAACATTTCAATTTTTCAACACTCCTGCTCCATCCCTAAAATAAAAACGAAACAAAATAAAAATAAAAATAAAAATAAAAAAGCACATCCCTCTCCTGTTTCTCAACAACAACAAAAAACAAAAAAAATTGTTTTTTTAAAACAAACAACATGATACTCTTGTATCAATCAAGAGAAAAAATGTTAATAATGCTAACATTCAATCATTATTCACAGATAAACTTTTCCTTTTTTTTATTCTTGTCTTCATGACATCATACGCTAATTCAATTGAAAATAGGTGCCTTTGTTATCAATATCAGGGTAATCATTTCCAAATTTACGCTCCATAACGTTCGTCTTTCAGTAGAGACAATAAAATAACGTTCCTTCAATGTCATTATGTTCAGCAGAGCTGGGGCTTTTCCCAGTTTCTGTAGCGTGGAGCAGATCAGGTGATTATAATCGCCTCCTGGACAGGATGCCAGTTAGTCTGACGCAGGTATTCAATCCCAAGCTAGTGCCTGTACCCAGTTGCCAGGATTCAAATCCAGAACCTCATGATCCTGAGCCTGGCAGTCCAACCACTCGGCCACCGACGCCACTTCAATGTTCAAGGTAATCCTTTCTTAATTCATACAATCCATAATTTTCTTCTTTCAGAGACACAACAGTCAGGACTAGCCAAGACTTTGTCTTTTTTTGTAAATGAGGGAAGACATGGCTTATTTTGTCTTATTGGAAATGAGGGAAGACATGGCTTATTTTGTCTTATTGGAAATGAGGAAGACATGGCTTACTTTGTCTTATTGGAAATGAGGGAAGACATGGCTTATTTTGTCTTATTGGAAATAAGGGAAGACATGGCTTATTTTGTCTTATTGGAAATGAGGGAAGACATAGCTTACTTTGTCTTTTTGGAAATGAGGGAAGACATGGTTTACTTTGTCTTATTGGAAATAAGGGAAGACATGGCTTATTTTGTCTTATTGGAAATGAGGGAAGACATGGTTTACTTTGTCTTTTTGGAAATGAGGGAAGACATGGCTTACTTTGTCTTATTGGAAATGATGGAAGACATGGCTTATTTTGTCTTATTGGAAATGAGGGAAGACATAGCTTACTTTGTCTTATTGGAAATGAGGGAAGACATAGCTTATTTTGTCTTATTGGAAATGAGGGAAGACATGGCTTACTTTGTCTTATTGGAAATGAGGGAAGACATGGCTTACTTTGGCTTTTTTTAAATGAGGAAAGACACATTGGCCTACCTTGATCATCTGCTCCTTGTCTTCCAAAGTTTTCTTCTCTGATACCATCTGCTTGTTTAAGGTGTCATGCTATGGGGAAGGAAAGGAATTTGGAGAAAATGGTTATTCAATACGCACTAAGCTCTTTAAAAATACAACAGGTAGACTGCAATGTGTTGCATAGTAAGTAAATGTCCTTCAAGGCTATAACGACCCATAGAGCCGTAGTTTATTCCAGATTCTAATGCGCGAAGCGGAACAGCTGACAATAATCACCTCCCAGACAGGACGCTAGTCTGACGCAGGTTTTTACTCGCAAGCTAGTGCTTGTACCCATTTGCATCTGGGTCGAGTGCGGAAATGCATGTTACGTATTTTTTCTCAAGGGACACAACGTCAGGCCTGGATTTTACCAGGATTCAGAACCCGGGACCTCATGATCCCCAGTCCGGCAGCCTACCCACTCGGCCACCGATGTCACAGCGCGTTGCATTCAGCTCTTTAATATAATAAGTAGAATGTAATGTGTTGCGTAGAAGACATCTAATACAAAAGTTTCAAATACAACGCAAGGACTGACTACACGTGATACAACTCGCATTTACACTCTGATTTTGTTGAAAGGCGCAATCTTTACTAAGCTACTTGAAATTTTAAATATCGTTTCCTCCTCCTCGTCCTCCCTTTTTTTTTTCTTTCTATTCTCCTTCTTCTCCTCCTCCTCCTCCTCCCTCCTCCTCCTCCTCCTCCTCCCAACTCCCTCCCTCCTCCTTCTCCTTTGGATAAGCTTGCAATGTCAATCTTGTAAATGAAGTAAACAGAAAACTTAAAGTAAAACAATCAACTCAATCAAAAGCCAAATCACTGTAACTATCATAATAATAATAATAATAATAATAATAATAATAATAATAATAATAATAATAATAATAATAATAATAATAATAATAATAATAATAATAATAATAATAAGAAGAAATAATAATAATAATAATAATGCACACAAGAGTCCTCTTACATTTCTAAGCAGTGTCACATGCTCTTCCCGCAGTTTACTATAGATGTCCTTCATCTTCACAAACTTCTCCTGACTTGCCTTGGCTTGCTCTGGGGAAAGTAAATATAAGAAAATAAAATTGTCTCTCTTTCACACTTAAGACATCGATACAGAAGAAACATAAGCAATTCTGAGGTTGTCCATTCCATGCACAGCCAAGGCACCACTGCTAATATAAAAAAAGGTACATGAAGAAAAATCAAATTGGCGCCTACTCTCAGCCTCGGGGAGCTTATCAAGCAGACGCTGCATGCGGTTTGTAAAAAACAGCACCCAGTCTCACGCTTTCTTCAGACCCTCGTTTTCCTGGAGAAAGGGAGATAAAAAAAATCC